>APFE031682425.1:7188-105084 GCA_000404065.3 Pinus taeda | reverse complement strand
TTGGAGAAATTCAAGTTAGAAGTCTTTCTGAAGTCATGCAAGAGTTATCCCTTAAATTAAGGAGATAAGATTGAGTTATATTTGAGTTGTAATTAGTTAACTCAGTTTACTGAGTTAAGTATTAGGTCCAAACTGTTTGAGGAACTAATAGTGAGTTAACAGTCAATTAATGCATTAATGCACTCAACTAGTGCTACTCCAGTTAACTAAAGATTCCCTCATCAGAAACTCATGCATGTCTATTCTGAGAAAGACCCAGTTGAGATTAATGTTCAAGGACAATGTACTATCAATTACATGTGTTTTCTCAGGGAGAAAAATCATGCATGCAGTTAAGGATTCATCCTTGAGGATTGCGGAGTTTTGAAGGTTGGGTTTTCCACTTGGTAATGGGAAAATCATCCACAAGGAACAGTGCAAGGAAATAGGAGCTTGGAGGACATAGAGGAAGGTTGGAGAGAAGCCAAGATTTCCTATGAGAATCTATGAGGATTGTACTAAGAGCTAGCTAGCTGTGAGAGCTAAGGATTTGTATAATTCCTATGTATTTCCACCATGTATAATATACAATAGTGTGGGGTTTTTAGCTGAGGCTTTCCCCAAAGTATTTTCATGTGTATTGTGCCATTGATTCTTCTTCTTCTAGTTATATTGTTCAGCTCGATCTTTAAGCTTCCAAAAATTGATAGTAGAAGTAGGTTATAGTATTCTGCTTTGATTTATATTGCATTATCGGGTTAACCTATCATAAATTTTCTATAGCGGGTACCATCCCCACTAGAAATTTTATCCCTATGATTTCTAATGCTTATGCTAGTGCTTCTGCATAATAAATTCCATTCTCTAGTGCTAGGTATAACCCTATGGGCAGTCAAGCCTATGAGGGTTCTTTATTATTTGGGAGAACTTTCCCTGGGGGACATAATCCTTACACCTCATTCATGGGCCCAATATATCAAACTCTTGGGATGAACTATAACCTTGGTCCTAATCCTACTACCTTTCATTACAAGATGGGAGGAACTTATGGTCCGTATGGGGGTGACAACCCTTATGATCCATATGGTCAGTTACAAATTCATTTTCTTATTCCTCTTGATTTACCCAATCTGGATACATTAACCAATTATCCCATTCGATGTGATCCTAGGTGGCCACCTATGCCTACCAAGTTAGCATCTGATATTCCTAAGTTTGAAGGGAAGCCTCCATAAATTCCTTTGACACATTTCACCACTTTCCATTATATTGTTCATCTAGTTCCTTGGTGGATAGTTTTGTGAAGTTGATAATTCTCCCCCACACCCTGACAGAGGATGCCACCAAATGGTATATCGAACTCGATTGCGTATCCTATAGCGACTTTGTCCCTAGCTAGAAATTTTTTGAATAATTTTCAACTACTAATGAGGTAATATCTTGGAATTGACATTTTCTCCAACTTCAAACAAGATGTTGCCACCCACATTTTTTATCATATGAATCAATGGCAAAGATGGAAGAGGTTAGTATGAACTAGAATCCCTAACAATGTTCTTAGAGACTGGTTCACTTGATCCCTTCAACCTCAGATTTCCCAGGATGTCACTATGATTAGGGTAGCTACAAAGGATAAAGTTATTTTATGTGCTCAACACCTTGATTTGATTTATTCTCAAGCCGACACATTATACAATATTCTTGCTAATGCTCATCGCCCCTCACCATGCCCACAATGACCTAAACCTGGACCACACTTTGATGGAGTGATTGGTTCTCTCTCTTCTGATACCATGGTCCAGTTAGCTACTCAGATAGGGAAAATGATGGTTAGTTATATAGACCCAAGAAGTGCCCCTAGCTCTCAACAAGAACCCACTTCTTCTGAGAAGTTTGCCAATTTTCTTACCTTAAAGTCCACATCACCTAAGAATGCTAAAAAACCTAGCAGAAAAAAGTATAAACAAAAGAATAACCCCACTTAGGAGAATCAACAAACCCAACCTACTTTGGGTGGGGGCACGAGTGAAAAATGTTGTAAGATCAAATTCCCTTGCAATATTCATTACGGAGAACATTTAACTCATGAGTGCTCACGTATGGATGAAGTTCATTGTCTGCTTGCACCATTGGAAGCTACCCAACAACCAAATGTATTGACTCATCCATTCCCTGCCCAACCATAACAACAAATGGTTTCACTAGATCCTCAACCTCAATAAGGGGGAAACGGGGGGGCACAATTCCATCCTGGTGCTACCAATGCAACAATTCTTATGTGTCATGAAATATTTAATGTGACTACGTGAGCGAAATCCTATGACCTTCCTGAGTTGAGTTCTACTTCTAAAGACTTAGCCACCCCTACTACTTCTCTTGGACCTCTCACATTAGATAAGCCTATAGAACCAATAGATCAACCACCCAAGGGTGTAGTCTAAAATTCATCACAAAACCCCAATATATCGATTGCCCAAGACTACAGTATTGTTGAGGACCTTTCCCAAGAACCACGTGCCATGTCCGCCTTGGCAGTTTTGTAGAGATTCCCTCAATAATGCAAAGCCTTTTTCATTTTTGTCTGAGGGGCGGATCCCTCAAATTCTAGTTTGATTACCTTTGATGTTGATGCTCCTTGTCGTCAACTTTCCCATCAGGTTTCTTTTCGAATTGGACGGTGTGTATCTAATCATGACATATATCTCACTTTGGTGGATGAAGGGCCTTCCACTTGTGTCATGTTAACTTCATGCTAGAAATATCTTGGGTATTTAGCACTTGTGATGTCTAGTACCACATTAAAAGCCTTTGATGAACACTATTTTGTACCCCAGGGGGTTCTTCCAAAGTTTCCCATTGAGCTAAGGGGAAAAATTGCTTATGTTGATGTTTAATTTGTAGATTCTCCCTTAGATTACAATATGATCCTTGGTTGTATTTGGTTTTATACCATGTGTGCTTTTGTGTCTTCAATGTTTCACATGCTTCACTTTCCCCATGAAGGGAAGATTGTCAAGATCGATCAACTCGATTATTGTATACCATCAACCAAACTTAACAAAATGGGTAATAATATACCATTCATTGGAGATAACCATGGTAACTATGAGAGTGTTAGGGTGGGTTATTTTAAAAATTCATCTCTCTTCAAATTATTTCCTTTACCTTCTCCCAACATTCCTTCTTCTTTTTCAATACTCTTATGCACTTGGTCATCACCTATGGACCTTATAGGTCTCTTGACCCTTAAGAGGTGCCTTATTTTATAGATGTATATCAGCATGGTGATCATGTTTCACCATTTGTGGAAGAGATTTACTCTCCGGAAGTCCCGTCAGTACCTCCTAATGCTGGTCAAAAACTCCATCCCAATATGGAATATGACCAAGATCCTTTTCCCACATGGGTCGTCATTCTGTCTCTTCCACACGACTCCCTTGAGAAAAAGTCTTCTTCTCGACAAGTCATCTTAGAGGTCATGGATTCACCTATTCATATTTCTAAGGAGATTATGCCTCTTGATGCCTCTAGTCTCCTGGATTAGGGAAAGGTAGAGATTGGAAAACACATTCTTGAATCGACTAAGAGGGAACCTCCTCATCCCTCCTTGGAATTTCCACTCATTGATAGAGTCAAGTCTTAGGGTTTTAATGTTGAAATTTCCAATTAGTTATCCACATCCTCTCCACCTTTCGACCATTGTCTTGTACCCACTTTATGTCTTGAAATTCTTTGTCAAGGAGCTACAGTAGCTCACAAGATCACTCACCTTGTATGTCCTCATGTTATTCCTGATAACACTATGGTTCTAAGTGTTCCCTAGCATCATCAACCTTTAGGAATCAAGTAGTTCAACTTCATATGGCATGGACCCATCATGATGCGCCATATGGTACCCCCCACTCCTCCATGAGTTCATGTATGGAAATCATTGGCATGTGCTCGACAGTGGGCACACCTTGACGTGAATTATTAGACTGAATTGTTCTTGTACATTTGTACATATAAGTGTGTGTGATGTTTAATATTATTTTATTTTGGTGTGTTATGCGATAATTTTTATAGTATCTCATATATGCCAAAAAATTCAAAAAACCTATAAAACTAAAAAGAAACCAAAATTGTATGGTCATTCTCTTACCTAATCCATGTTTTGTTTCTTTCATTATGTGATTTAAGCATGGGTCTAGTATTTGTGGATGGTTTTTACAGGATTGGGTGGCATTTATATTGTGACATCCATTGGACCTTAGGTGTGTTTCTCTTGAACTTGGCATATAGGGGTAGGTCACATATCGACATCTTCATTGCATTTTTGATTGTCAGTGCCATAATGTGCCTTAGGTCTGACGTCGTCAAGTTGCAACATTAGCCTTTTTTCTCTGATGTGTGTCATCTTGGTTGTAGAGCCTACTTGTACATGGATTCTATAGTTTAACATCTCTTTGTCATGTTGGTGTCCATGCAGTGGCTCATTTATCTTCTTTTCAGAATTCCTCCTTTTGACACGCCATGAGCTAGATTATGAGCCTAATGTCCTCTTCTTTGTCATATTTCTGGCATTGACTCGAGAAGATTACATGCTCTATCCCTCGCGATTGACACATTCTATCAGTCTATTTTTGCATGATGAACTTTGGTTTCCTTATCCAATCAACTACCTCTACCTAGCCTATCATTCGATTTCACTTGGTGTTTTACCCTTTCTTGGAGGGACCTCGGTAATGAGTGGTCTCATTAAGCTAGCCTCTTTGTTTCCTTATGTTGTGAGTGGTTCCATCATACCAAAACTAATTTATACCTTTATACCACTCGTTCCTCTAGGACGAGCTTCCTTAGTGTCCTTCTTATGCTCATTAAACCTTGAATGAGACTGAGCTCCTTTTTTCCTTGTCTTCATCCTTGTTAATCAATGAAAACACTGAGTTCTTTTTGGTTCCCTTTTCATGACTCGTTAAACTTATGAAAGTCCCGAGATTATTTTTGCATATTTTCATGCTCATAAAACCTACATGAAAATGTCGAGTTATTTCCATAATTTCCTTCTCATTAGGTAAATAAAAAGTCATCAAGCGATCAATTTTCCACTCTCAAATCTCATTATATCATGACAAGGGTATGAGTGTACTTTTATCTCTATTTTTTCCTCGTTAAACTTTATAAAAATGTAACCTATTAAGTATACTTGTATTCTATTTCATGCTCAATAAACCATGAAGGAGACTAGAAAGAGAAAAAGGGAAGGGAAAATTTATTTCTATTAGTCCTGAAAATGGAAGTGTTAGTCGCGTCACCCTTGAACATGGTGCATGTCTGCATCATTATCTTACAGTTTGGTTATATCTTTCCTAGGAGTTGTACCATACATATGAGTCCATTTACTCATTTAGTTGGTTACTCTTCCAGTCACTATGGAGGGTGCTTCAATGCCTCCTACGTCATTGGACAATATCATGTGGTGCTCATTAGTCATGCTGCCAAGTCACTTTTGTGTCATGCCATTATACATTCAAGGGAAGTCTCATCCTGTGTTGGCCATTTACAATTTCTTGTTGATTATTTTTTAGTCGGTCATCCTATGTTAGTTGTACTTCATCACTTCATGACTTCATCCATTCACTCCATCATCTCGATCTGTTCTATGTTGATTGATGGGGGATACATCAAGGCCCTCCTTCAACATATCTTCTCCCGTCGACTTCAACTCATTATCTAAGAGCTTGATCTAGGAACAGAAGTACCTTGGACCTTGCAATCATCAATGGCAGGATTCCTCATGATCAACAATGGGTTTATATTATTGATCCCTAATCAATCGAATCCATGAGTGTTTGACATCGACTCATTTATTCACACTCACTAGATTGTGCTAGGCACCTTAGGGTCCATTTTCATCATTGGTGGGTCCCCTTGCATATGTTAACGATATAACTCATTTGTAGGTTTTAAACATGTATAGAAATTACCTGCATATGAATTCTAAAAGCATAAAATAAAAAATGTCGAGAGCATAAAACATAAAACAGATATACACAGAGATTTTGCCTTGGATTCCAAAACCAGGACTACCGGATTGATTTTTCATTATATTCCTTTCAATGTTACAATACATATATATACATGCCGAAGCATCCATAAAACCTGGATTAGAACATAATTGTATTTCCCTTGACCGGATCTACAAAATACCATGGACTGAAAACCATCATGCCCAAAACCATATGCGAAATCCATGCACAAAAGCATAGTTAGGTCTGCCCACCTAATATAGGGTCCAAAAATAAATTCTGGGGGCACTGCCCAGAACCCGGTGCAGGGGGGCTACCGCCCCCTGCCTACCCCCTGATAGTGCCCCACGCAACGTACAAGGGGTGCTCTCACCCCCCATGACCCCTTCATGCATGGGGTAGTCGTGGAAAGAATATAACACAACCCAACATCATTGAATGGTAATTAGAAAGTTTCTACCATGTTTGACATCTGCTCATGTATTCATATGTTGTAGATTTGTACCATCAGGGTTATTTCAAAGACCCTGGGTTAGGGACATCTCACTCTTATATGGTACCCTTCCCAAACTGCATTGGAGTTAGGTATTCATTATGTACTTTAAGGATTATTTTGGGGAACCTGTTGTCTTATGTGTCCATAGTCCTACTGATGTATACTATGGCATAGATCCACACTATATTTGCTAATGGCTATGATCTATTTGATGAGTCATATGGATCCACTGTGTATTATTTGTGGCCATCTCTTAAAATTTCATGCCATGGATCCACAATGTATGTTTGGAAACCATGTTCAATTTGTCTTTATGACTGAGCATGGGTATGCTTGCCTGAGGGTTGTTATCAGCAGAGTTGTGACTTCAACATTTGAGTTCCTTCGATCTAGATTCATATTCTTGGTTCCTTCCTCTGATTTTGAGCTTTGAGTTTTGCATATAATGCATTTCTGCCATCAGTTTCTATTTTGAGCTCACACATTAGGGGGAATTTGTTATAGCCCTATTTTCCACTTCATTATAGTGAGTGAAACCCAAGTTCAATTTACCTCAGTTGATGGCTAGAATGCATCCCATTTCAATTTATATTTTACTTATGTGAGATTTATTCCATGTTAAAAGGGTGGAATTACATGATTGAGTTAGTTCTCATAATTATTTTGTTAAAATTTTATAATCATGAGATAATAATTATTTCATAATTGATATAATTGAGAAAAGGCACATAATTGTGAAAAAGGTTTCTAAAGCTTGTCATTCCCAAGGAGATCAACCTGGCCCACTTGTGTATGAGTTAGCTAGGGGTCCATTATTGTAGAAGTTTCCTAACTTATCAAGCCCCTAGGTGTCTAGATACATTCTCATGGAGGATAGTATGAGCCTATATAATCTCACAAAGAGGAAAGGAGGTGATATCGAGTATCCATATTAAATTGTGAGAGCTTTGCTATATTGGGAGGAGGAGACCATGCTACAAGATTGAGGACAGGATTTATTTTGTTGGGAGGTGTACGTTTATTGTACTATCAGTTTAGATTAATAGATCTATATGTTCCTTTCGTATATATGAAATTTGAATCATACTTTAAACTGGTGCATGTTGTTTTTAAAATAATAAGTCCTCTGCAAAAGGATTTTATTGATTTGTTTGGTTGTGCATGTGTGTAGGGTCCTTCTTATTACAAGAGGAAGCAGGATATTCAAGTGAAATTAAGGCTTTCTCAGCATCAAACTCGAGAGACTACACCAACCTCTGAGGGGTATGGGTATTAATGCTTCAACCCTTCTTTTACAACATATTACGTGAGTGTTGAATGTATTTGTTTACATGGATAGGAACAAATGGATATGCCTATTGATATTCTTATGATCACACACTCACATCTGGGTAGATCATCTTCTGATCCAGTGTGTTAAACGTAGTATGCTTGCTCAAGCTAAATTTTCTCGTAACATACCTGTTGGAGGATACCACCTTCAATTTTTTCTCTAGATACCATTGGAAGGAAGCTACCACTCCCTAATCAAATTCTTTGGTCACCACTGGAAGGAAGCTACCACTCCCTCAACAAATTATTTGGTCACCACCGAAAGGAACCTACCACTCCCTTATAGAAGGCTCCAATCCTCAGACTCTTGTGGACCTCGTTTCAGAATCTTTCGCGCTAGATCCAACTGCAACAAACTTGAATCATATAGGCCACATTTCATCCAATTTTAAAATTGGACCCACATATAACATTTTCTCTCACTGAATTTGATCTCAAATTCTCTACAACACAACACTGACTGTCTTTGCACTTCAAACAAACTTACCCAACAATCATTTATGTGGCATCAATGGACATGATAGATACACAACATAATTCTCACTTCTATCACACCAACTATATGATGCATATGATTTTCACATTATAACACTCACACATCCCTTCAAAATTCAAATTGGATTATAGTGCAACAATTTTTAATGTGTATACAACCCAACACATCACTAACAACAAGGCATATCCTATTAATAAACTGGTAGCTATAGCAGCGTATATATGGCAATCACCTTTTCAAAAACAAATTGTTAGAACCGTAAAATATACAGCAACAACAAACATTCAGTCCATAAGAACCTTTGACTTTGTTCTCCAACTCTTATTTAAACAACAACAACGTTTGCAAGTTGTGATCAACTCTAGAAGTACATTACAAATTACACTCCCATCACTCGTTGTAGAGCACACACCAGATCACATTATGCTATAGGTGATATGTATAGGCTCCAATCACACATACACTCTTCCAGAATCTCAAAGGTTATATACGCACACCATACAATGCACTAGCAAATTTGAATCATACTCAGTCTTCCACATAAATATTCTTTATTGATCAAGAATACAGACCAACATATAGTTTTTCTCTATCAACACAACACCCAACCAACACTTATTCAAATAAATTTTCACTCTATAATCATTACAAAACAATTATTCTGCACTCTACATGCATTACAAATCAATCAATCCTCCATACGCGAGCTTTATAAATGGCTTTTCTTCAAACACACTATGTCATCTACTTCAAATCACACTCCAATTCTCTCCCTTTCTTTGTCACTGCATTCACCTTTTCATTTAGTCTCAAGATTTTTCCATATGTGTACCATATAAACCTTCATTCAACGCAATACATGAATATATGCCCATCACTTCAAAAATTACCACCTACACATTGGATCCCAAACTAGCGAGATCACATAGTTTTTTTCCAAATAAATCTACATCGCACAGGTCTCTCCCTCATTCCAGTGTCACTCCGTTTTGACATATTTGACCAATAAATCACCTACCCAACTTGCATGCAACCTTTCTCTGTCTTCCCACACACCTCAAACTAATCAACCTCTACTCCAAGTTTACTCACTTCCAAATTTATGATTTTCTATATTGATCAACATTCCACTTCATACGCAAGCAGTTTTTCAATTGAACACAAACCATCTAGACTAGGCTCAATCCATTGCTAATTTGGGCTAGATCTATCATGTTCTATAATTAATAGGGACTATATCAAGGCTTTGATCAATAAAACCCAAATGGTCCTTAGATATCTAATGCATTATTGCTCAGATCAAGCAATAACATTACTTGTATTTCCACCTTTGATGCATACTCTCCATCGATGTAACAATGGTGTTGGCTATTACAAGAGTTTCAACATGTTATTTTAATGTCTCTGGAATTGGAGCTTCTTTCCAAGGTGAATTATCTTTGTCATCTTCTATAAGGATAGTAGAAACTCTCAAATTTATAGCTTGTCCAAACATCAAGTGTATATTATTTCATTCAACGGAGGAGATGAAGTAAGTAAGGAATACGAGAGCTTCAACTTGTTATTCCACCCTATTATTTGGGTTTGCATAAATTGCATAGGTAGTTGGGTCACAAAGGAGGATTTCTTAGTGGTGCATTGGATGGGAGTTGCAGTTGTTGTTGTTGCACATGTAGTTGTGTAGGGATAGGAAACTATCCTGGGAAAAATGCTCCATGTCATCCTTGAGGCCACTCCAATGTTTTGTTTTGAGGAGAAGACCATTGTGGCCATGGTGTGGGGTACCAACTCGGAGGAGACCTAGGAAACTACTACAAAGTTGTAGGGTATTGTATTTGTTTTGGTAGCTACTAAGAGTTGTACATGTTAGTTCAAGGATTGAAGGAATACAATGGATCTTGGGCTATACTTGTCAACTGAGTTTGAAATTGCTTATTAGAACCACTAAAGTATGTTAGATTACTCTCCTCACTAGATTCTTTAAATACTTTCAATCCTAGGAGTAATGGGAAAAGGTTCGTCAAATGAACTTGCTCACAAATTCCACATCTACAATGTCAATTTGGAATTCCTTATGAGGGTGTTTATTCCTACGCTTTGAGAAGAATATTGTTAGTTATTACTCATTTTTAGCTTGTTTTCTCTTCATCTACAAAACATGTAATTGTAAAGATAAATATATAATGATATCAATTTTCAAATTTTCAAATAAGTTACCAATTCCTGTTTTAGTTACGCCATCATTGGCTGAATTTTTTGAAAATGTGAAGTTGGGTTACACTTTTGGCCTTTTGTTCAAAAAAAAAAAAAATCATTTTTAGAAGTTTTTAAACTTTTAGTAAGAAAAAGTAACTTTTCTATTTAGAATTTCATTTTGCAGTGAAAAGAAAACTTGTCAAAAATTTTATTAGCTTTCTATTTCTTATTTTTTAGAATTTTTTTATTCACATTTGATGTGTTAGCTTAGCAATTATTTAGCTGTGTTTTCTATAAAAATCAAGGGATTCATAAAAGGTCATGGTTTTTGGCCCCAATTTATTCCTTGTTAACCTTGCGTTTTTGAAAGAAAAAATGTGTTGCAACAATCTAGAAACACTCTACTTTGGTATGACTATATTTACGAAACCAACAGATCCATATCATAATTACTAGAATTTTTTGATTTAAAGAAATATAAAAAAACTTCAAATTTTGAAGATGTTTAACAAAGCACGACGTTTCTCATCATTTTTCGTTAAAAGCTAAAAATATAAAACTACCCATTAAAGAATATGGACTAACGTAGTGCACCATATATTTTTCATAATTTTTGACATTGTATTTTGTAAGATATGAAATTTTGGTTTCACTGTATCATAATGACCTTCAAAAAATAAATTCACACATTCTACTAGAAGATAAGTTAAAATTAGCAAATATCTATGAAATTCCATAAATTATATATCTAGTGAAAGTAGATTCAATTCTGCAAATTATGGTGTTGGTTCCAAAAGTAAATTATCTATATTTGATGGTATAACCATTCCAAAATTGGAGAAGGGTGAACAAAGCTGAGTTGTTGCAGAGTTGTAGGTTTTTGCCTGAAAACAATTTTTCTCCAGGTGTTATATTTAATGGGAAAAAGGTTTTCGGCCGAAAATCTAGTATGTTCAACTAAAGAAATTTTCCATTTTTTCCATCGGCCACGAAATTGAAATGATGTGACCATTTTGGCTGAACGATATAAATAAACTCGGTTAAAACATCATTTTCTCACTCACATCCAATGTGTGCAGCTTTTGAATAGCAAACTTCTTTGAATCTAACTTTTGGATATTAAATTTTTTTGGGCTTGATATTGAAGTGATTTGGTTTTAGTAACAAAATTCTTGAATATGTAAGTAATATTGTGGATAACATATTTTTATATGCAACTCTCTTTACAAAAAAAAGCTTACCATATCTTTCATTAAGTTTCTTATTGAAGAATGGTGAATAGTTGGTTTAAGCTGAACTTGTCAAAACTCTCGATTCAAGATTTGGTTGTATGATGTATTGAGAGTGCTAGTTTTTCATTACATTACTATATCAAATTATTATTCAGGGTTATTAATGTTGCCAATCACAAGGGTTTACTACTGAAGCTACTAGGTTGAGTGTTACTAGTTAGGGTTTGGTTTAATGATATTTTTGTTGAGTAGGATTGATTGTTGACTTATTTTTGATGATTGATAAGGTTGAAGTAGAATATAGGTTTTTTATTTATATGCTAAATGGATCTAACAAATGTTTTTGGATCTACCTTTTGTATATTGATTTTTTTTGGGCTAACTTTTAGATAGTAAAATTTTTTGAGTAGCAAATTTCTTGAATAGGTGAATAAGATTGTGGATAACATAAGATTTTTTAAGGTTTTAGTATTAAAGTTTTTTTCAAAATTTTCTTTTAATGAAAATATCTATTTCCCACTTTCTTCTCCATGATTATATTTTTTTTAGCTTCTTTTTAAAGTATAAAATTTTTTCTTTGAAATTATATTTCTTACTATAAAATTTTCATTAATTTTTCAAAAACATATATAGATTGAATTATCATGGGGAATCGAAGAAATTTCAAGAGAAAATATGATTGAATTGAGACATTGAGGCTTGTAGAGATTACTCGACAAACTATTACAAAAGAAAGAAGGAAGAACACCTAAATATTGAAAAGGCAAATCAATCTCAACAAGAAGTTGAACCATGTATGTAAATGTAGATATTATAAATGATATGTAAAATTTAATAGTGTATAATACAATTTAATTTTTTTTATGAACTACTTTGAAAAATATTTTGCAATGTAAACAAAGAGAGGTTTTCCTCATAACATTGATGATGAGATTGAAAATGTTGAAAGACAAAGGGAAGAAGAAAACAAACCAGTCATTGATGATGTTGAAAGAGATTCAAGTGGAGAAGAAGTTGAACCACACATATGTATGTATATATATGTCATGTATTATTGAAATTATACATATTTATTAGTTTCAATTTCATGAACTCTATTTTTAAATTTAATTGTTTAATGTATAATTATACTCATTTACATTAAATTCCCATATGCACCGATGAAATCATTATTTATGATGAGATGTTAGAAAATGTCGATACTGGCACATATGGAGATAAAAAGTTGACCATGTTATACGATATTGTGTTAACCTCATTATTGATAAGTTATTCAAAGATGAAAGTGTGATAGTTCAAGCTCAAATTTTGAGAGGTCTATTAACATTGAAGAAATTAAAAGAAGCTACAACACTATTGGGCAATCAAAAATCAACAAAAGATAAAAAGGTGAAGGAAAATGTGATTCAAAATATAAGTAGTGCTCTAAAATCAATTGAAAGATCTAGAAAGAAAAGAAATCTAGATGCACGAAGAGCAATACAAATAGTAGTGGTTTCATCAAATACTGTAGAAAATTATTTGATAAAATCTATAGAAAAAGCATAAGGGATCTCACAAAAAAACATTGCACAAGCAGAGGAAATTTCAATTGTAAATAGATGCAAATGATGAGCTTGCTTACTGGACAATTATTTATAGGAAATTGTAGAAAGATAAACTTGGAGAAAATGTTAAAAAAAATTATATATAAGTATTGGGTGAAAAATTCATGTGTTTTAGCAAAAGAAAGGGATGTGATGCGACAAAGAATAACACGAAATCAATATGAATGCCATGCAAAACATATTGTGGACACCACTTAAATAGAGTTGTTCAATAAGTTCAAAGAAGAGAATCATGGAATTAATGTCTCAATCAGTACTTTTGTGCAACAAAAACCATGGTATGTTAAACCTATCACTGTACGTGACACTTGTTGTTGTTGTTATCATGTGGAATTTAAATTATATTATGAAACCTTCCTTAATTTTGGTAAAACATTTTCGATAAATTCACCTCCTTCCACTATCCATGATTTAATATCCAAAATTCTATGTGGAAGAGAAAATCATGAATTATTTTACCAAAAGAAATGTGTTTGTGATAAAAAAATGTGATCATTGTGGAAATTTGACTTTGTACCACAAACAAATATCCTATTGATATGAATGATCAATAGTTGTCCAACATAAAAATGGAATGCAAGAGATATGAATATATCCATAGATCAATTGGTGCAAGTGGTAGTATAAGTACTAGAAGGATTTATTTAGAAGAAGAAGAAATTTTTGTGATAGAGTTTTTGAAGAAGTTTGAAAAGGAAATTTATAAATACACCAAGTATTCTCATAGAGCTCAATGATAGGACCTACAATTCAAAAAATAGCGTGAATTTTTTCCACTACGGAAAATTTTGTCGATAGTTGATTTTTTAGAAAATTACACATTTGTTGCACAAAATGAAATACAGAGTGAATATTATCATTCTGGCCAAGTCTTTATGCCTTTCCATGTTCTATATAGACATGTTGAACATAATGTTGATCATATAGAAATCACGAGTGAGAATCAACATGTTATTAAAGAATATCATATTTAGATCAGCTATGATCGTACACATGATACACATTTTGTACAACATTGCTTTGATAAGAATTATGATTCATTGAAAGGTTGTGGAATAAAATTCAATGAACATTAGATATGGTTAGATGGATGCGCGGGTCAATTCAAATCTTCACGGTCATTCTTTTGGTTGTGTCATCTTCATATGAAAACCAACATTAAACATTGTTGGAATTTCTTTGAGATTGGTCATGGAAAAGGAGAACATGATGGTGCAGGGGCATGTATAAAACAAGCACTTTGAAGATATCAAATGGACCACTCTACGAACCGAATTTTCTCAACTGATCAAGTTTCTCAATGGTGCATTGTTGCATTAGGCCATGAGACTAACCCGTGAAGGGAGGTACGCAAGTATGTACATATATATGAACTTGTATATAGTTTTAATATATGATGATTTTTATTAATTTTAAAATTTTAAAAATTAGTTTAAATAATTGATCGATTATTATCTTTGATATATAAATTGTATTATAAATAACATATTTAAATTCTTGTTTGATTTTACTATATGTTCTTTTGGCATATTGAAGTCCAAGATGTAGATACATGGATTCCATATGAAGTTGAAATAGTAAAAGGGACTCGAAAATTGTGTTTAGTTAAAACAAAAAAGTATTGAAATGCATTTGCATCTGATAAAAGAAAATAATCTTGCTTTTGTTTTGTTTGCATACAGGACACAAAATTCAATGATGTTTGTGGAAACAATATATATGTGAAAATTTGGCAACACACATATCTTAATATAAAGGGGAAAATGTTGATTGCAAGCTTTGAAGATATGGAATCAGAGGAGACTATAATGTCATCTGAAGGTGATATAATTTATGATCTTTTTAGAGAAGGTAACATTTCAATTTCTTTCAAAGGAAATATGTGTGTGTGTGTGTGTTTAATACTTTTAAAATCATTGTGTATAAGTATCTAGATAATAGTTAAAATATAGATCTAGATCTAATAAAATTGTACACATTGATAAATATTTTCTTGTTAATAATGATATGAATTTGCACCTTTTTTTAAAATTGTGTAGGAATTTTTTTTGTTGTAGTTGAACCCATTAACAACATAGAAAATGTCAAGTATTATTTGATGTGGTGCACTGAACGAAATATGAAGTTATTGAATGACTATGATGACAACAATTTTATATATGAAAGAGAGTCCGTTATACTGAAAGGATATTTTTTCCAAGAAACTCATCAAACCGAGAGTCATTTTCACTTTCAAGACTATCAATGCGATGCAATAAGTTGTCAATATAGTCACTTGGTGTGTGCAACATGCATAAAGTTAGTAGAAGTTCAATCAAGAAAAAAATTGAAATTAAAAAAATGGAGAATGTCAAAAGTTGACCATGAACGAATCATTGAGGATGGCATTCCTTTATAATCTTTTTTATTGAACTGGACAACAATATCTTCCCCTTATATTCATATCTAGGAAAGGGTTCAAGTAGATTGTTAGCCTTTTTTGTGCACTCTTAAGTTGTCCATTCTAGGTACTACTAGGTATTACATAATTGTTTTCATTAATGTGGTTTCTTTGTTGTTAAGTTAAAAGGAAATTCAAAGATCCAAAATACTACTATAATGTAAGGATGTAGAATCACAATCTTCTTGTTTGTTGTTGATCATACACCTATCATGTTCGCAATGGATTTTTCTTTTTATGCCATGTTTATATCTTTTCAAATATTTTTATTGCTATCTTAATGACATTATTTACTTTATTAAAATCACATTACCATCACTTTCAAATGTTTTGTACCTATTATACATCTTGATAGCCCAAAAATATGCATTTTATTGTGTGTATTTGTCCTATACATGCAATGCATACACCATCTATATGTGCATTGCATAATATCCATTATATGAACCTATTAAAACTAACAATGCATGCTCCACAAATAGAATTTAATATTTGAAACTTTCATTTACTAAGACAAAAGTTAGGCCCACATTGGGATTAATGCAACTTCAGCTAATTTAACATTGAAATTTTTAATTCTCAGTCTCTAAACTTTCTCAAATTTCATGAAAAATACAATAGTAAGAGAATTTAAGACAAATAAGGTACTTTAACTTTAGTATGTATTTAACAAGCTTAATGGAATGTCCTTTTGTACAAAAAACATATCTCATATATATGTACCATAAATCATGCATTCTACTTATCACTTGATGCATTCTAATTATCATTTAACTTGAAACATATAACACTTGAAACGTTGGTATGGGGAAACTTTAACTATTACAAAGGGTATCAAAAGTTG
The DNA here is from genome assembly GCA_000404065.3 of Pinus taeda. NCBI lineage: Eukaryota > Viridiplantae > Streptophyta > Pinopsida > Pinales > Pinaceae > Pinus > Pinus taeda. Next base: position 88,454 of record APFE031682425.1, on the reverse strand, counting down.
GGTTTGAAAACTCTACATATATAAGCCATACAAAGTACCAACTAAATCCAAATTTACTTTGGTTGCTTCATATCCATGAACCTTAATGTAAAACCTTTAAGCATCAAACCATCCATCATGCAAAATGTACCATGTTTTATAATGTTAATTGTTGATTAAACTCACAAACTATAACCTAAAACCTTACATCAAGAAAAGAGTTGGAAGTTAATTAGAACAACCAAGAAAAGGTGGATCTATGAGAACTTTGGTGCGTAATAATGGCATAAAAAATGTGACTCAGATGTGACTACATTTGTTCACAATTCAAATGCATTCTACTTATCCACATTTTAACTATATGCATTCTACTTATCACTTGATGTATTCTACTTATCATTTAACTTGAAACATACATCACTTCAAAAGTTGGTATGTGGCAACTGTAACTATTACAAAGGGTATCAAAAGTTGGGTTCTAAAAATATACATATGTGAGCCATACAAAGTACCAACTAAATGAAAATTTACTTTCGTTGCTTCATATTCATGAACATCAATGTAAAACCTTTAAGCATCAAACCATGCATCATAATAAATGTAACATGTTTTATAATGTGATTTTATAGTATGTTTTCTTTGAACAACTTTATATTAAAAGTTAAGTATCAACCCACATCCATAGTGGCTCTTCTATACATGATGATGATCTATTCATGAATGAAAAATGCATACCATGTTTTATAATGCAATTTTAAGTTTTAATTGTTTTATACATCTACACCATGATAATATTCATGAATACAAAATGTACCATGTTTTATAATTTGCAATTTTTTGAAATTGTAGCAAGAAAAAGGCTTAATTTTGACTTGTGCCTCAGTCAAATTGAGTAAATCGAATTTCCATATCAGCAAGACAACTTGGAGGGAGTTGACTAGTGTGACACGGCTCTTGGCACTCATTTAGCTCAAGAAATTTGAGTTAGTGGGCTTGGAGTTAAGTCATGCATGTGTTGATTGCTAAATTATAGCAATCAAGTTCAATTATTTTCAGTTGTACTCAGTTAACTGACCTCTAACAATTAATAGGATGAGTTGAAGGTTAGTTGTGTAGCGAGAAAACAGTTTAGCTCAAAGATCTATCAGTTAACTAATCAATCAACCCAAAATATCTCATGCAAGCATGGAATTATAATTACTTAGCTAGAGTGGAGGAATTAAGGCTAATGTAAAATTATTTGTATACTAGTGGAGTGTACACAATTTTATATGCAAGAAATTGATCAATCCTTGGGAATTGCACAAGGAAGTAGGGAATTCCCTATTGCTTAGGAGCTTGAGTTAGATCAGATTTACGCAAGGAAATAGGAGGCTTGGTGAGAAAATAATTAGTAAAGTGTTGGCCAGAGTTTCTCATTAAGAAGAGAGAACAAATATTCTTTTGCAGGTTGAGCTCGGAGCTGGAGCTAGCAATTGTAATAGTTTCTCTATTCAATTGATTAATGCAAAAAGGCTTGAGGATTTTTTCCCAATTGGGTTCCCCTAGAAATTACTATATATTTATGGTTTTTCTTATTACATGTCGATGCATGTTGTTCTATATTGTTATTTCCATTCTGCAGATCAATAGAGTAGAATTGTGTCTCTTGTTTTTCAGTTTGAAATCTTGAGCAATTGTAATTTCTATCAAATTTCTACAGGGTATTAAACCAAAAATCACACTAGAAACTAGCCAATAGATCTCCTCCTTTAGAGATTTCGATTTTCAGATTCAGTAAAGTAGTTTTTTTTCCATGCGGGAAAATATCTTTCAATGGATTGAGGCTTGAGTATGCATTGGAGGGAAGTTCAAATTTCTAAGTTTGGAACTGATTTAGGATCATCACAATTGCCCTAGGAGTAACATTTTGGAGTTTCTAGAGTCTTGACAAGTGGGAATTCCTTATGGTCCTCATGTATAGTGAACATTAAAGAACTCATGAGATGTTAGGAGGCAGAGTTATGGAGCCCTAGTTCAGGGTAGATCCAGAAGACCCTATGTGAAAACTTCTTAATGGAGCTAGAAGGCTGCTAATGGGAAGATCAATGAGCAAATGTTTAGTGACAAAAAAAGGAGTTGTGATCATTGGTATTGGCATATTGAGGAGTGGAGTGATTTTCCACAAGGAGATCGAGATTCAAAGGGAGTATAGTTTCATAGGGAGTAGCCCTATGGAAGTGAGTACTTCAGGATTTGCGGAGATCAAACTCATTATTGCAGTAGTTATAGTAGCAGTTTGGAAGAATCATGAGAGCAGTAGCAACACCTATATGAGTAGATCATATTTTTCCATGCATGCAGCTATACTTCCAGGAGTGATGTGGGGCGATGCAGAGCCTTAGTCCCAGAGTTGCAAATATTTGGGCAGGGTCCATAGGAGAGCAACAATAGTTGCATAATACTCTTCTCATGGATCATTACCTTTCTACAGGGGCCCATAGTATTCAGTAGAAATAGGATCAATGTGAGTTGGAGAAGTCAGATACTAAGGAGCACAGAGCAGTGTTGACAACAATGCAGGAGGCTCAATAGCAGAGTTGGCAACAACATATATTTCCCAGTAGACAGTGAAAAGACTAGTAGTAGTTAGATGCTTAGGAGATAGTTGTATCTCAGAGACACAATTGATTCAATATTTTGGATGCTTCTCAGTTGCAGTTGTTACAGTAGAAACAACAACAGTGAGAGGTAGTGTTATTTTTGCTAGAATACATTCCATAGGAGTTGGATTGGGGTTGTGAATAACACTTTTCTTGTTAAGAGGGAGTGTTGAAATTGTAGCAAGAAAAAGTCTCAATTTTGACTTGTGCCTTAGTCAAATTGAGTAAATCAAATTTTCACATAAACAAGACAATGTGGAGGGAGTTGACTAGTGTGACATGGCTCTTGTCACTCAGTTAGCTCAGGAAATTTGAGTTAGTGTGCTTGGAGTTCAGTCATGCATGTCTTGATTGCTAAATTATAGCAACCTAGATAAGTTATTTTCAATTGTACTTAGTTAACTAACCTCTAACAATTAATAGAGTTAGTTGAAGGTAAGTTGTTCAGTGAGACAATAGTTTAAGTAAGAGATATGTCAGTTAAATGATCAATCAACCCTAAATAGCTCATGTATGCATGGAATTTGAATTCCTCAACTGGAGTGGAGTAATTAATTATAATGTAAAATTATTTGTATATGAGTGGAGTATACAAATTTTGCATGCAAGCAGTTGATCAATCCTTGGGAATTATGCAAGGAAAACGGGAATTCCCTATTATTTAGGAGATCAAATTAGCTCAGACTTAAGCAAGTAAATAAGAGGCTTGGTGAGCAAAGAATTAGCTAAGTGTTGGCCAAGGTTTCTCATTGAGCAGAGAGAACAATTATTCTTTTGCAGGTTGAGCTCAATGTTAGAGCTAGCAATTGTAATAGTTTCTCTATTCAACTGATTAATGCAAAAATGCTTGAGGGGGTTTTCCAAGTTGGGTTCCCTTAGAAATCGTTGTGTATGTTTGGTTTTACTTATTTCATTTCGATGCATGTTATTATAAATTGTGATTTTCATTCTGCAGATTAATAGAGTAGAATTGTGTCTCTTGTTTTTTAGTTTGAAATATTGAGCAGTTGCAATTTCTATCAAATTTCTACTCAATTTTACTATTCATTAAACAACTTTACAAAACAACTTCACAAAGTACCAACTAAATTAAAATTTACTTTAATTGCTTCATATTCATGAACTTAAATTTAAACCTTTAAGTATCAAACCATGCATCATGCAAAATGTACCATGTTTTATAATGCAATTTTATAGTATGTTTTCTTTGAACAACTTTATATTAAAACTTAAGTATCAACCCACATCCATAGTAGCTATTCTATACAAGATGATGATATATTCATGAATTAAAAATGTACCATGTCTTATAATTTGCAATTCTACTATTCTTTAAACAACTTGACAAAAAAACTTCACAAAACTTAAGAATCAACACAAATCCATATTATCTTCTACTAACATTATAAGAAACATCATGCAAAATGTATAACTCCAAAATTTGGATATTAAAGATCGATTCGTAATAAAGAGTTCTATTTAAAATATGTCCAAAATATATATCATTATAAAAGTAGATATAAGAAAAAGACTGTCAAATAAAAATATGCACCAAAGAGATCAATTCATAATAAATTTTTTTACATAGAATATGTCCAAAATTTATATCATGATAAAAGTAAATATAATAAAAAGATAGTCAAATAAAAATATGCATCAAAGGGAATATCACTACAATCTATGATCTATCATCATCCTTGTCCTCATTGGTGCCCTTCACAACATGTGTAACATGCATATATACATAAGATTGTGTACATTTAAATTAAATTTTAATGTATTAAAATTAAATGATAATTTTATCATCAAAATAAAATTATAAAAAGTTTCAAATTCCATGCAATACCACGTTGTGTTATCCCTCCATTGTGCCCTCATAGAAGCCTTGTACAACACATGTACATGTATATATTAGAAATTTAAAATTACACATGAAAATGCATGAACTCATAATATTAAAAAAATTGTAACAACTTTTTCAAATTGTTTAGACGATCCAATCCCTATAGTTGACTCAGGTTTTAAATTCCATGCAATACCTCACAGTGTTCCCCTTGCATTGTGCCCTCATGGCTGCCCTGTACAACACATGTATGTATTATATATATATTATATATATATTATATATTAAAAATTTAAAATTGCACATGAAAATGCATAAATTCGTAATATTGAAAAAATTGCAACAACTTTTTCAAATTTTCTAAAAGATGCTATCCCCATAGTTGAATTTATCGTTAATTTCCCTCAAGAAGGGAAACTGTCTCCACAAACCTAAAATTCGAACATTTTAAATTTGTAAGATAGATATCGTTTTTAATGAAACTTTCTTCAATTTATAACAAAACAAAATTGAAATATTCAATACTTGTGACAAGCCAATTTCTGGAACGTCTCCTAATAGGGAGGAAGAGAGTCGCGCTATGTTGAAAATCTCGGATGGAATGGAAATTTGTTAACATTTAATTATGTAATTATTTCTTTTACAATAATTTCTTCACAATACTGATATACTAAAAGTAAATTAATAGTATGAACATGTTCTTAAAAAAAACTAACATCTCTCAACATATCTTCATTTGAACCCGAACCCGACAACGTCATATTATCAAAAATTTCATTCAAAAAACGACTTAATTGCAAAAGGTGAACATATGATAATTCGTGTTAGATTATATCTGAAACAATTTACAAAATGTATGTGAATCAACATTAACACATACATTACATTACATTAAAATATCAATCCTAAACATTAACTAATATTTATTCCATGCCCTCTTCCTCATGACCAATTAGGTCTTGCCAGCCATCATGACAACCCTGTGCATACGCTTTAACTTCTTCAATATTAATATTATATATTTCCACATCTGGTTTAAATACAAAATTAGCACGTGCATCAACTCATTCTCTTTGTCAATTTAGATCGACATCATTTCCAGTGAATGTAGTTTGTATGTTGTCTATAATGGCATCCCTTGCTTCTCGACCAATCTAAAAAGGTGGTATCCATCTCCGACTGCAAAGTTACTAGACGTGGAGGTTGAGGTACCAAAGGAGGTGGAGGATGAGGAAATTCAATACCCCTTAATGCACCCTTACATTCATATGTCTGACCTTTTACAATACCATAAAATTTGGATGGAAGATTTGTAAATCAAATTTCATACCCAAAAGAAATTTTGCTTAAAATATTAAAGGAAAATAATGTGGAACATCGTCATTCCACCAAAACTTTCCATACGTTGCAATGAACCTATCATACAAATGGTGGGATATTTCAGGGTGCTTGAAATATTTCACCTTCAACATCTTTCTTTTTTTCCCTTCTTTGAAATTAAACATAGATTTGGCCCATGTGCTTTCGTAAACCTCTTATCGACCTCAACCCATTTATTGGGACCCATCATTTTTTCCTTTCTACGCCTCATCACATATATAAATCCATCAGTTGTTGGCCCAAGGTTCATGTAAATATTAAGAAATGTACTTAGAGAGTACAAAACTATTTGTAAGCTTTGTTGACTCTCTATAGGGAGTTCCAACCTCCCAAGATTGTTCTTCAATTTTGAATAATGAGTTTTGCACCTTTGTAACATACACTGTTGGATATTTGTTTCCCAAGGAAGCTCATCTGAAATATTAGATGGATAGGTGGTAATTGGCATATGGTCTTCTTCTTGAATTTCAATTCTTAGCCTATGTTGACTTTGGTCAACGTTTTCACCCCCTGCTTCAATATAATTACATAAATATTAAAACATTTCAATGTATTTATATACATGTTTTTACAAGTCATTTTCTCACATCCGCTCAAAAGGTCTGAAAACTAGATCAATCAACATCCTTGAACACTTTGTCATAATCCCTTTGCAAAACCCTAAGAATTATTTCTCCAGAAAGTCTGAGTTTCTTGGCCAATCAACTCAAAAACCATGTTTTTAGCCCCAACGCACTTTGCATGCATGTCCATCTGCATTGGATGCAAGTTGCATAATTGAATATCAATGCCGATCATCACAGGTTTTGCTACTATGCAGGTGCACTAATTTTAGAAATTCGGGAAAATTAAAACATATTTTTGAATCTTCTCCTTTCATAAGCTTCTAAGGTAGTTTTAACCATTTACCATGGATAATATCTAAAATTACTATCTAATCCTACTCTAATGGTCTTATATCTTACCCCTTGAGCTTATCCTCCCTTGTATGTGGATCTTAAGCCTAGATTGATAAATCCTAAAATACCTTGTTTACCCCATAAATTTACTGCCTCCCATCATAGTATGGGTTGGTTGTTGGAGATTACTAGTGCCTTCATGCTGCTACTTTGAGCTTAAGGAATCCATATATTTATGCATTAGGGTTGAGTGTGAAGGTTTTCTTCATGGCAAGGAAGGACAAGATGATTTGGGAGACATCTACAAAGTTAGCTTCTATATATGGTTGTAACTCTCTCCCTTATTTATTAATACAAAAAGCATTTTGTTTCCTATACTTGTGTCATGTTGATGCTTATGCATTTCATATCCATGTTGACTCATTGATTAGACACATTGGATTATGCTATGTGGATATTGTAGTTCCCTTACTTGTTTTAGTCTTTGTTGGAGGTTCATTTATAGCGTGAGGAGCTAGAGTTGGAGCTTTCAAGCAAGGAGAAGATGAGTACTTACTATAGATTCCAGGTAGGTCTGATCTCTTTTCCATATTTAAATCTCTTTAAGGAAAACATAGATCTTTTTGTCCTCTGTTGTTCTAGATCAAACCAGTAGATCTAGGTAGTTCATTTTTTTTGCATAAGTGAATTTTACATATAACACATGAAAAATATACATACAAGTATATATGTACATATAATATATTTATGTACAAATTTGTTTTAACATAATATATATATATATATATATATATATAATATATATATATAATATATATATATATATATATATATAGATATTTATATACACAAAAAGAGGATCATGATGATTCGATTGACATTCATGACTACTCGAAGATGTTTGAGCACCATCACACCCAAGTACATGAGTTGATTGAGCTTATTGGCCATAGGGAGAATGTTGAACACACTCATGCGACGACCTAATGAGAGATGCTTCTTAAAAAAAAATAGAAAATAGAAATTAATTAAGTTAAATTGACAAAAATCTATTCAATATGATGTACATATGATTCTACCAATTTATCATTTATATAAATTTTCACACACACACACACACACATATATCATACCATGATGATGTGAACGATGGTCCTCCATTGATTTATCTGATACTCTCATCGACCTAGTGAGAGATGCTCCTAAAAAAGATGGAATTTATTATAAATTAATAAAGCTAAATTGACAAAAATCAATTCAATATGTATGTGTTAAACACAACAATGGCTAAGACAAAATATGAAGGATAAGAATTGAATGCATTTCTTATTTACATGATATACATTTATAATACACTCTTGCGATTCTTGGATTCATCTTCCAAGGTCTCTTGGAATCCCTTTCATTGTTCAACTTCCTCACCATAACCCTTAGCCGATTAGGTGTCCAACATTCCCCCCCTTAATCCGAAGGGGTGTATATGAGTCCAAGAAGAGAGATATAATACAAAATAAAATAATGCATGACATCAATAAGATGAATGTGCTCTCTGAAATGGTGGAATAAGGTGGGATAACTTGAGGTCTCAACTAACGGTGGTTTAAGGATTACCACCAACATTGGAACGCTTAGTGCAGTTTCCAAAACTTTTCCAAATCTAGAAAGAAGATGAAATGTTCTGCTGTAGGAAGTGTCCGTAATTATTTAAATATGGAGACCTTCAACCTGGAAAAGGGAGGTCTACAACCTATGTTGGTTTAAGGATGACCACGAACTCTGGAATTCTTAATGCAATTCTTAAAACTCTTCCATAACTGGCAAGAGGATGAAGTCTTCTGCTAGAGGAAGTGTCCAAAATTATTTGAAGAGGAAGAAGCTTAACCTGAAAAGGGAGGTCTTAACCCCACATAGGTGGTTTAAGGATGACCACCAAAAAAAGGCATGCTTAAGGGAATCTTTGTCTCTGGATAAAAAACTTGAATCTGGTATAACAGGTTGTGGCTTAGGCTCGCTTGAAATTTTGTGTCGCTGGCTGTTAGGGTCCAACCCTAACCTCTTTATTTATGTAATAGGGTCGAGTCATAGTTATATTTAGTTAAATATTCAATAAAGCCCGTATTAATAATTGTAAGTGGTTGACCCGCATTTAAGAAAGGGACCACAGTTAGTTGCAAACGGGCCATGGTATTAGATAGATGGTATTGAGAGAACCATGGTAATGACCCATGGTATTGTATGTATGAATCCTATATAAAAGATAGAGACTCCCCATTGGGATATATTGAGTCTTATTTTGTAATCGAGCTCTGCTCTGGTGGAGGTTGCCCCCTCGAAGAGGCAAGTGAACATTGCTTTCATCTCTGAATAATAAAACACTTTTTGTTTTTCTCATTTTGTTATGTGTTTTGGATTGTATTTCTTCGGATATTTGGTATTATGGAATTTCTCGTAGGTTAAGAGCATAACAAGTGGTATTAGAGAACTTTCCATGGCCGGTGGTACTTTCATTTTTGGCAGATTTTTTTTTTTTAGGCTAGAGATGTGTTTTGACATCTTTAAACCACGGGATCTATCGTTGAGCACATAAACCTGTAGATTTGGGGAGGCATGCGTAGGAAATACAAGAGGTCGTCACGCTTGTTGGACTCCCTTGTAACCCCTATGGTTACCCCTTCGAGTAGTAGCGCATTAGACAGAATCACGCACAAACTGTCTTCCACGTATCCTTTGGGTATATCTGAAGCCTCCTAGGCTCACCTGAAACCTCGCCTTAGATAAGTTGTCGGCCGTCTTGCTACTATAGTACACTGAGAACAGCACTTGGATAGATTACTCGTGCGTACGATAGGGTAGTTGGGTAGTACTGCTAAGGGTACGATTGATCTTCCTTAGTTAGTGCCCTGAAAGATTGGACCGAGTACTATTGTTGGACCCTTATGTATATTGTGATCTATAGCACCTGACACTCCTTTGATACCATAGTTCCCTTGACTCTCTAAAATCACCCATTATCTTATTTGCCAGATCAGATACACCAGTTAGGGTTCTACTGCCGCAGTACGATTCAGATCTAACAATTGGGGTTCTGTCGCCGCCACAACAATCAAATCCACAAGTTGAGTTTCTATAGCCACATTAACATTTAGATCTAGCAGTTGGGGTTCTATAGCCACCGCAGTCCAACTCACATTCAGTCGTTGCGGTTTCGTAGGCAGATTTGACCATCTGCGTAGTGAGGCTTGTGGCTCCTATAGTTTGGGTCAATTTTCGTAGGACATTGGGTAGGATCAATTTTTCTAAAATTTGGCCACTACACTATTGATTAGAGGGGAGTAAAATTATGTTCGGAGTAAAAAATAAAAATAAAAGTTAAAATTTAAGGCCTTCTCAGGATGCTTACAAGAGATTTAGCCCATATGATTCAGGACGACGAGCTAATCGTTGTGGTACCATTCACTAGTCAGCTTCAATTTTCGAGCAGTCCCAAATTTTTTCAAAGTGACGACAAGTGACCAAGATCTATGTATGGTAGAAACTAGAGCTTAAGCCATGGCCAATGAGAAGATTGAGCGCCTTGAAAAATATTTGGCTTCTTTCAAGGACCTAGCGGAACAGATGCAGAATTTCATGGACCAATTCAAAGTGAGCACGTCGGGGTTGTATACAAAGGCACATGGTCTTAATGAAGACCTTGAGGGAGAATCAAGCCATCATATTCACTTCCATGGAAATCACCAACATTACCACCCTCGGCCACCGAAGCTAGACATGTTTAAATTTTTATGGCTCTAATCTGGTTGTATGGGAAGCACAAATGGAACAATATTTCATTCTGAATGATATCTGAGATGATCAAACTAAACTACATGTGGGAGCCCTTTATTTAGACCAACAGAGATGAAAATGGTGGCATTGGCATAGCAAATGCTATTTTGGGAACATAACTTGGAAGGTGTTCTCAAAATCTCTTTGTGACCACTCTGACAAAGACTAATTTTTTGGGTCATCTTACTAAGCTCTGATAAACAGGCATAGTAAAAGAATACACTGCAACCTTTGAGACATTGGCCATCCGCACAGAAGGTTTAGGAGATGAATTCTACTTGGAATGTTTTATAAGTGGTCTCAAAGAAGCCATACAAGCACATGTCCAGATCCACCACCCATCTACATGGATAGATGCTTGGAATAAGGCTATTGAAGTGGAACGTGCGTAGCTGCCCAGTCTCCTTGTCCAAATTTCATAGCCAAGGGATGCCCAACCTAGGATCAAGGCCCTACCCAAACACTTAAGGTTCGAAAGGTGTCTCCAGCAGAAATGGATGAAAGAAGAAAACAAGGATTGTGCTACTACTGTGATGAAAAATACTCCCTAGGGCATAAATGCAAGGAACCTAAATTCTTTCAAATTGATGTTACTTATCAGAGCTCACTTGAGGAAGCCCCACCACTTGAGGGACCAGAGGACAAAATTGAGGAAACCCAATAGGACAATGAGCTCCTAGCTACACTAGAGGAGCCAATTATCTCACTACATGCTTTGGCAGGCATTTCTGTGCCCCAAACTCTCAAAATCAGAGCCTTTATTAAACATCGCCTTGTAGTAGTATTGATTGATAGTGGCATCACTCATAACTTTATCCATCAGCGAGTCGCTGAAGATGTTCATTGTTTTGTTAGAGCAGTCTCTAATTTCCAGGTCCAGATTGTTGATGGGGAGACAATGAAATGTGAAGGCCGCTGCGAAATATCAAATTTCAGATGGGAGACTACCGCCTAAAGACCCACATGTTTGCGATTAACATGGGTGGTTGTGACATTGTCTTGGGTGCTGAACAACTTCGCACACAAGGCCCAATCACAATGGATTTCCAGGAGTTATATATGAGCTTTGATTAGAATGACCACATGCATACCCTCTGTGGACTCTAGGTAGGTGCTCCTTCTATCATCACCTCACATCGAATGGAAAATTTGTTGAAAAAGGGCCATCATGGAGTTATTGCCTAGTTTAATGCCATCCAGGTCATTGATCCCACAAATCCTCATATTCATCCTGAGATGCAATAGGTCTTAAACTGCCAACAATAGGTATTTGACAAACCTAAAGAGCTTCCACCCTCTAAAGGGGAACATGATCATAGCATCACTTTGGTCCCAAGGGCACAACCACCGAATGTGCACCCATATCGATATCCTTTTGCCCAAAAGAATGAAATTGAAAAAATCACCAAGGAACCCCTTGAAGTTAGTGTTATTCATCTTAGCATCAGTCCTTATTCATCACCAGTGGTCATGGTGCTCAAGAAAGATGGGGAATGATGCATGTGTCCAGATTTTTGGGCCCTCAACAAGCTCACAGTCAAAGACAAATTCCCTATCCCGATTGTTGATGATCTGCTTGATGAACTACATGGTGCCCCATTTTTTACTAAGCTATATCTTCGCTCGGGCTATCACCAAATACACATGAAAGAAGTAGACATTCCCAAGACTTCTTTCCGAACTCGTGATGGCCACTATGAATTCTTGGTTATGCCATTTGGTCTCTATAATGCCCCATCCACTTTCCAAAGGCTCATGAATCACCTACTGAAACCATATCTCAGAAAAATTGTCCTTGTTTTCTTTGATGACATTCTCATCTACAACCTAACCTAGGAAAAAAATCTTTAGCATGTAGACTTGCTCTTGCAACTGCTTCGGAATCACAAATTATTTGTCAAATTATCCAAGTGCTCTTTTGGCATGGAAGAAGTCAAGTATTCAGGAAACATTGTGGGCCATGAAGGTGCCTGGGTGGATCCCAAAAAGATACAGGCAATGCAAGATTGGCCCCAACCAAAAACCTTGAAGAGTTTGAGGGGATTCTTGGGTCTCATTGGATACTATCACAAATTTGTCTGCAATTATGCTCACATTGCTAGACCCCTCACTAACCTTCTTTAAAAAAAATCATTCCTCTGGACTAAGGCAGAAAAATAGGCGTTTATGGCTCTCAAATGGGCCATGTGTTCCACACCCGTATTGGCACTGCCTGACTTCACTAAATCTTCAGTGATTGAATGTGATGCTTTAGGTACTAGTATTGGTGTTGTCTTAATGCAGAAAGGTTGACCCTTGGCTTTCACCATCCAACAACTGAGTGGGAAACATCTGGGACAATCTACCTATGAGAAGGAGATGATGGCCATCTTACATGCAGTAGATACTTGGCGACCATACTTATTGGGGTGACATTTCCAAATCCACACAGACCATCAAAGCCTCAACTATTTTTTGGAGCAACGTCTATCCTTGCCCCAGCAAAATAAATGGTTTGCCAAAATGTTGGGATATGATTATGAGATAATTTACAAGAAATGGCGTGACAATGTAGTAGCGGATTCTTTATCACGCCAATTTGAGGATGAAAGCACCCTACTATCAATCTCTCTTCCAATACCAGATTGGATTGAAGAAGCCCACAATGAATGGTTTTCACACTCCTCTCTCCCCCAACTCATTAATAACTTGAGAGTAGATCCTAATTTCTCAGTTGGCTACTCTTGAAAGGATAAGATTCTTCGCTACAAAGATCGAGTAGTTATATCACCAACATCCACCCTCAAAACATGCATTTTGGCAGAGTTGCACTCATGTCCAATTGCAGGCCATGCAGGCTTTCAGAAGACTTATGCTCGCACTTGTCATTCTTTTCTTTGGACAAGCATGAAAACTGACATTCTTACTTTTGTAGTTGAATGTGATGTGTGTCAATGCCACAAAGGAGAAAATTCAAGTCACCAAGCACCTTACAACCATTGCCAATCCCTACCTCAATATGGAAAGATGTTTCTATGGATTTTATTATTAGTCTTCCAAAGTCAGGAAACAAATCAGTCATCATGGTGGTTGTGGAAAGACTTTCTAAATATGCTCATTTTTGCGCTATACCCCACCCATTTATCCCCACTTTGGTGGCTCAATATTTTATGGACCAGATCTTCAAACTACATGGCATGCCCACTTCCATTGTGTCTAATTGTGACCCGACTTTCACTAGTAACTTTTGGCAAGAAATTTTCAAGCTACAAGGCACCCAACTCCAACTAAGTACTTCCTCTCATCCAAAAACTGATGGTCAAATTGAAGTAATCAACAAACGTTTGGAAACATACCTAGGGTGCTTCACTTCATAAAAGCAACATCAATGGGTACAGTGGCTACCTCTAGCTGAATGGTGGTATAATACTAACTATCATGCAACCACCAAGATGACTCCATATGAAGCAGTGTATGGACAACTCCCACCTTCACCTACGTATTATGTGCCTAGATGATATAAGGTGTAAGAAGTGGATCAACTCCTACAGAACCTTGCAGCCATGCTAGCCTATCTCAAAGATAATCTCCATCAAGCTCAGAATAGAATGAGGCAACAGGTAGACCAACATTGTTCAGAGCACACATTTCAAGAAGGGGATTAGGTATTCCTGTGGCGGCAACCATATAAGAAAAATCCCTCAAAGAAAAGGGTTGCCAAAAATTAGCTCCAAAATTCTATAGACCTTATCAAATACTTCAGCGCATTGGAGTAGTAGTCTACAAGCTAGCCTTGCCACCAACTTCAAAAATCCATCCAGTCTTCCATGTATCATGCCTCAAGAAGTTGGTGGGTAACCATTGCATAAATCAAACCACTTTGCCTAAATTGGATGAAGAAGGTTCACCCTGGCCCCAACCTATACAGGTCCTCGATACGCGAGAATGACATCTACGTGGCCACACGATCAAGGAAGTCCTTGTCAAGTGGAAATACACCTCTCCAGAAGATGTGACTTGGGAACCAACCACTATTCTTCAGAAATTTCCACAGCTTCAGCCTTGATGACAAGGCTGCTTTTTATGGGGGAGGGCATGTTAGGGTCCAACCCTAACCCCTTTATTTATGTAATAGGGTCGAGTCGTAGTTATAGTTAGTTAAAGAGTCAATAAAGCCCGTATTAATAATTGTAAGTGATTGACCCACATTTGAGAAAGGGACCATAATTAGTTGCAAACGGGCCATGGTATTAGATAGATGGTATTGAGAGAACCATGGTAATGACCCATGGTATTGTATGTATGAATCCTATATAAAGGATAGAGACTCCCCATTGGGATATATCGAGTCTCATTTTGTAATCGAGCTTTGCTCTGGTGGAGGTTTCCCCCTCGAAGAGGCAAGTGAACATTGCTTTCATCTCTGAATAATAAAATACTTGTTATTTTTCTCATTTTGCTCTATGTTCTGGGTTGTATTTCTTTGCATATTTGGTATTCTGAAATTTCTCGTAGGTCAAAAGCATAACATTGGCTACAACTCTGAATTAGGTAGCAGGTTCACGTTGTGTCTCAGGCTCACTTGATGTGGCTTTGAAGCTTGTAGATGGCCATCACTTCCCCCTATCAGATACAAGGTGAGATGATGGAGAAAACTAAACTGTAAGACTTTTCAATACTCTAGAAGAAATTCTGATATATGACTAAAATGTCTTTTGGTTGTTGAAACCCACTGCCAAGAAGTGATCCATCCAAGGTGAATCTTTGTTCTTGCAGGAGGCTTTTTTTTGAAGCATCTGTTTGAAGAATGAGTGGTTTTATGATAATGCTCACATGGATGAAGATAAAAATAATGTTCTTTCATATGGCACACTCTGTCACAATGTTGGCATTTAAGATTCTGTTGTGGCTACTGTGGAAGAGGACCGAAATTTGGAACAACTAAAGGTGAACTGTCATGAAGCAATCCATCACTATGGAACTGGATGGGCTTTGAGTAATATGGAATATGAAAGGAAACATCCTTGTCATATCCAAGAACGTTTTTTTTCTTGTTATGGAGAAGCTCTTCCCAAGGTTTGATGATGGGCTTCTGCAAATCTGCTCCTTCATTGGGTTTGAGATCAACATTATTGATTTTTTTCTGACAAGAGTCTATCTCAATGTTCTAAACAAAAACAGGTTCAAAATCATGACTCCACTGTTGTGATTCTTCTTACTGAAGTTGAGATTCAAGCTACAAAAAACACAACTTCTCTCGTGTATACTGCAGACAGGTTTTATGATCACGGAGAGTGTTCTTTCTAATGTTTATCATATCATCAACATTGGCATGTATTAAAGTATTCAATAATTATAATATATTATCCATTCGATCCATTTCATAGAAAATGCAACAACATCAACCAATGAGTAATAATTCTTAAAGGAATTCAAAAATTCTTCTTTTCACAAAGGAGTGCTTTTATATAAAGTGCAAAGAATTTGGGTGATATTGAGTCTCTAGCTAGATGTTTTGTGGCATCTTTTGTATCTCATTGATCTTGGAAGCCCACACCATGTCCAAAACCAAAATCCCTTTTGGAAATACAATTGGAAGAACAAAAACAAAAAGCAAAAACAAAGAAGGTTTCTTCTGAAGTTGTTATTTTGTTGATGCCAATTAATTTTCCAAGTACGAGATCAGGTCCTTGCAATGGACCTATGGTTGGTTTAGGATGTCAAATATGTTTCCATTGTTATATGCTCTATTTTTGGAAATTTGGAAAGTGTTTCTTCCACCAAATCCAAGAGGATACACTTGCACCAACCAATCTCTACTGGACATTTCAAGGATTGCATTGGGAATAATTAGATCCTTGTGGAAAATTTGTAAAGAGAGAATTGGATCTAAATGTCCTATGCATCTAGTATTCAAATAACTTCGATTTGAAGAATTATGAGTACAATGGAGGTGTTGTGCTCAAAGAATTTCCAACTCAAATGATTCTTACAATGGTTGCATACAAAACATATAAAAATGCACAATTAATTCTTTCAACACATTGACATTTCAAACTATAACCAACATAGATATAATCTCAAACAAGAGATAAGTGCACTATTCAATACACAATATATTAGAGAATAGTCTTTCGGATTAGTCACATTGTAAGGATTGGGTCGACGTTTTGAACCAACTAATGTGGTTCATCCTCAGGACAAGGTGAGAAACCAGACGATTTGAGAGAATAAATAGCAGGGATGCATCAATGTTCAAGGAAAGCCATCCAAAATTAGCCGTTGGTGAAAAATAATGAAGGGATAAGAGGTAAATTAAAATAATTGATATTTAGTTAAAAAATAGTTGTTATGTAATAATTAATTATTTAATATCAAAAATGTAAATGATTTATCATTTTAGTTAATAAAATAATATTATTAGGGTTGACCTATTCAAAGTGTATCTATCGATCAAAATCATAATTATTATATAATATTAATATTATTTAAAATAATAATGTTAAAATCTTTAACTGTTAACTATTATACGCTTTAACTATTAGAATCTTAGATAATTATTTTGGTCACAATATTGTTAATAATTTATTTATTACATAACAATTAATTCTTTATTAATTACTTTAAATAATATTAAACCCATTTATTAAATCATGATAACGACTAGTTTTCCACCTAATCCCATTGAATAGGTCGATCCTAACTAGTATTATTATTCATAGATAATATTATGATTTGAATGGGTAAATAAATTATTATTTTTAATATCATCCCTAACTAATTCATTACATAATAACTAATCTTCAACCAAATATTATTATCTAGTTTATTTTTAATAGTATTAATACTATATAAATAAATTATGCTTAGTTATCATTAGCTTTTTAATCGATAAATATATCAATTAATCATGTTAAATCACATTGAATAGGTCATCGCTAATAATATTAGATAGATTATTTTACTATCTAAATTGATAAGTTATTCATAGATAATAGTATTATTTGAATTCACAAATAAATAAATTATTGATTTAATATCGCCACTAACAAATTATCACATAACAACTCATTTTCAACCTAGCATTATATTTTAAATAATATTAATATATATAAAATAATTCTGATTTTAATCGATAGATACACTTTGAATAGGTCAACCCTAATAATATTATTTTATTAACTAAAATGATAAATCATTTACATTTTCGATATTAAATAATTAATTATTACATAACAACTATTTTTTAACTAAATATCAATTATTTTCATTTACCTCCTATCCCTTCATAATTTTTCACCAACAACTAATTTTGGACGGCTCTCCCTGAACATTGATGCATCCCTGCTATTTATTCTCTCAGATTGTTTGGTTTCTCACTTTGTCCTGAGGATGAACCACATTAGTTGGTTCGAAACGTCGACCTAATCCTTACAATGTGATTAATCCAAAAGACTATTCTCTACATCATGGATCACAAAACTCTGAGATCTAACACAATATATTCATCCAATGGACCAATGTACGAATGGAATTAAAACTCAACGCATAGAGACTGCATAACCAACTCCAATATAACTTAACTACTTCGACAAAATGCACATATAACCAGTCTCAACACTTCAACGTTCAATACAACACTCAGGAAAATGAAACTGTTAGAGAAATTACTCTGGTTCTAGATGGAAAAGATGTTAACTTTTCATATGTTGTCTAGATCCTAGGTTTGTAGTCAATAATGGCGCCAGAAGGAGATTCAACGCATAAATGATTTACTATTGCATAATCAGCGTACACACCAACCACTAACAAATCATAATAGGTCCATAAATGTTATCATCGTGGAGGATGTTGCAACCCTTGGACTTGTTGCTAGATGTATTTAGCAAGATAATGTTAACACTATTGCTAAATTCCCATCAAAAAAATTAGTATTGTTAGAGCTAGGGAAAAACCCATGCTAAATAGGATAGTATGATGAATTAATTCTCATCAATAGCTCATAGTAGATAACCAAAACACACAGCCAACAATTCTGTCTTTGGAGTCTAAAAAGCCAAATAAAACACATGGATAAATCTAGCTCATTCTGCTCAAACATACATTTTATAGTGTTAGTGTTCCTTCCAATGAGCTCATGAGAAGTCAACAATTCATCGATCAAAATGTTCTTTCAAGAAGCTCCTTCGATAATGTAATGGAAGCAATCCAAATTAGTGAGGACCCTTACTATGAAATCTATGCATGTGAAGAGAAGGTTAGACCGCTAGATGAGTCAGAAGCCATGACCACATCCATTAATGAAGAAGGGAGGCTACACATGGGTTAAAGGGTATAGTCACACAATATTTTTGGCTCGTGCTTCAACTAGGGTCACAATATATACAAATAATACCAGGTCATGGAAGGTTCGAGTAAAGGATAGTCTATGGAATGAGAGATAGAGAGGGTTTTGGAAAGATAAAATCATTTAGGAGAGTTTTCCATGGTTTTTGATTGTGTGCATTGGGATAGGGTCCTTACGGTCAGTTTTGGGTGTTAGTGTAACCCGATTTTGTAAAAGTTTTGTAAAGAATGTAAGTCTCCATTAAATATGGATGCGGAGCGTGAGCTAGATAGGAATAAAAGGGGTTTTTAGCCCCTTGTTTGGGTAAGTAATAGGTCGGTTTTCAGACTCACTCATGGTCTACGGAAAATGGTGTTGTATTGAAGAAAGATATATATAGTTGAGTCATAGCGAGTCTTAGGGATAACTGGGAATGAAGATTGTTGTTTTGAGAAAGTGCTAAGGCAGGAAAGATTTGTTTTCCTATACTTAGGGGAAAGATGAAGGCTCCTGCAACTGAGTACGCAAGAGGCCTTGGTAAGTCCACAACTAAGTGCGCGGATCCCTGTATCTGAGTGCACGGGGAAGAGAAGTCTATAAATTGAACATAGGAACTAAATAATGACTGATTTTGAAGAAATATCTTGAATCTAGGTATTGTTGTTAGTTTTGTTTATGTTATGTTCTGTCATTCAATAATATGTTTTATGTATAATAATGTATAGCTGCTACGCGGATCTACTGAACTTATCGTATCTATGCATGACTTAAGTGATTATCTGTTTTCATGAAGTTAAGGGTTAATTCTATTATGATTTTTGGTGAATTGGATAGCTCTGCGTGAAGGCATATCTTAGGGTATTTCTTAGTGCGTGAAAGTGTATAGTTTGCCTCTTCAGAGTATGCAAAGACTGCTTGCAGAGCTTAGCAAAGGTCTAGAAGCCATTTTATTAGAGTTATAGTATCATGCCATAGAAGGATACTGATTTGCGCGAAGGCAGATCTGAGCCACAAGAGCTCAAGACCACTTATCACATTGTCTATGGATGTAGAAACATAGTTCTAGCATCCCCCAATACTACTTCAGGTGAGATTGTAGCCTGTGAAATGTAGGTTGTTACTGAAAGGGCCAATAGTTAGGGTTTTGTTGGTTGGTGCAAACAACTCTGAACCTCGGTCAAGCCCCCTTAAGCCAACAAATGGTTTCATTACCAAGACCAGGATATATCTAAGAGATGTGTGATAAATGGCTTCCTACAAAGAAACAGATCGACAAGTGCATTGATCAAAACATAGACATGTTCATTAATTAAGAGAACATGAGCTCTAAATTATCCAAGGAGCAGTGGTTGTAGAGATTTTTGTACACAGACAAGATCAATGTGTTCTTCTGTTTCATCCGTGAAGAAATACATGAGTGGTGGTCTAAATTGGCTGATAGTCAAGGAATGTGGAGGCTTGACAATCCCATAGTGTGGACTCCTGAGCTGGTGTGACATCTAAAAGCATTGGAAAGAAATATTGCACCAATTGTGGATCATTGGATTGATCGCACATTGGGAATCTTTGTGACTTATTTTGTGATCGATACGAATATCAGCTATAGCAAAACAAAACGAAGGCTCTTTAAATGACCGCGAGGTAAGTATCTGAAATCATTAAAGATTTTGATTAAAATGTTGTTATGTGAAAAGAGGGTTATGCAGTTACCTTGATGTTTGGGGCTACGCAAAGTGAGAGATTCTTTAGAAGAAACGAAGGATCTAGCCCATAATATATTCCACTTATTGAACCTCCTTCAAGCGATGACGAAGGGACAGTGCTGACTACGCCGTGAAGTGCAGTTCAGTTAATTACGCAGGGTATTCTTAGGGTACCTCATCCATCCAATTCACCTCCACCTCCACCTCTGCCTCATACACCTACACCTTCACCCCCTCCACCCCCATTTCCACCATTCAACGTGGCGAACGCGATGAAGATGCCCATTTTTAAAGGAATAAGGACCGAAGATACCGAACAGTTTTAGTTTGTTGCAGGAGCTATACGAATAGCACAACAAATTATGGATGATAACATCAAGAAAGCGCAGCTGGTTACAGCCTTACAGGATCACGCATTGACATGGTACATCAAGTATTGCGATGATTTCCCTAAAGCGATGTTGGCAGAGACCCAGCAAACTCTAAACAAGGAGTTCAATAAGTCTAAGTTAGAGGCACAGTCAGTAATTGAGTTTAAGTAAATACTATAGAATATAGATGAGAGACCTCGGGAATTTGATCAAAGGTTGAAATGCTTTATCATGTGGGCCAATATGATAATTACAGATTCCTAGCATCGCAACTAGTATATAGCGTCGCTCTTTCCACATTTAAGAGTACCTTTGTCACGATAGAAGATAACAATGCAAGCGGAAGCCTTTTAGATTGTGATGAGGCTGGATGCCTCACCTATGTAGGACACGAACCTTGGAGTGAAATAGATTCACTCACAGTTGGAAAGCCTGCGCTTGTAGTTGCAAAGCCCGAAGAAAGGAAATGAAGCTCAGCTAGAGGTGCATGCTGAGGTCTGGTGTCTAAAGTGTAAGAGCCATGGTCATGATAAGGACCATTGCTCAGTCTATAAGAACTATATTATTACGGGAGGGCTTGTTCCCCTAAAACTAGAGAATATTGTTTGGCCAAGTATGGGAGCCGTGTTGTGGTGCACTATCTGTCAGGTTACAGGGCAACACGCTGCTGATAAATTCCATTTACTATAGAAGTTTTTATAGACCCCTCAACAGTTATTTTGAAATTTCTGTAAATTTATGGGACATGATGAACACCATTGTAGAAGTTATGAGTTGATGATGGATAGAACCCCTACCTACTAAATGCAAGCAGAAAATTGGGCTCGGGATCAAGGTGCAAGAGTAGCATGTGGTGGATTCCAAGGCCAGGGATGAGGAAGAGGTGGTGGACCAGGTCAAGGGCATGGGCACATAATCTTCTATAATTGTGGTAAAGCAGGGAACTTCGCGCGAGATTGTACAAACCCCACACATCCCTCATGTCAGTATTGTTGACAGTTTGACCATGTCATAGAGGAATGCCCGGTCCTTATGGTGAAAATGCAAGAAAAGAAGGTACAGCCCCATTAGCTTACGCAAAACATTCATATGATGAGGGCTGAGCCTCGTGAAGAAGATCAAACCATAAATATCATGCTAAGAAGTGGTATGGCGACTGGTGCAGATAAAGGTAAGCAGCTTGAGGATGAGGAGTGGATGCACAAGGCTGCTGAGAAGGAAGTAGATTTTTATCTTATTCACACTAAAGAAACCTTCATGGAAGCCAAGAAGAACTTCGTTGAGGCCTCTACCTCAGGAAGTCAGGAGAAGACGTCAGAAGCTAGTGCGATGCAAGAGGTAGATCCTTCAGTACTAGCTACTTTTCTGAAGACTTGTATGAAGTTATTGCATGATTAGAAAGGCAGTAGAAGGGCTGCAAGAGTTAATCGACAAGTGCGCAAATAAAGAAAAGACTCCCACTGAATAACGCACAATAAGAAATATTGGTAAGCATAAGACACGAACTAGGCGCGAGATGATGTTAACTGCATAGTTAGGTGAATATGAAATGGACCAGGTAATTTTGGATCTGATGTCTAATGTGAATGTCCTACCTAAGAATACATGGGAAAGGATGGGGAGACCTACACTGTAGTGGTATCCTATTCAGTTGTGCATGGAAAATCAACAAAAGATCATTCTGATGGGGTGCTTATATGGTGTAACGGTGGATTGAGGGTGTGAGCGCGTTGGCTGACTTTGAGGTCATTGAAATTGTGGATGATAGTAACCCATACCCCACGCTATTGGGAATTGACTGGGCTATTGACATGAATAGGGTAATTAACTTGAAGAAGTGAAAGATGACATTTGAGAAGAAGTCACTCAGGGATATAGTGCCACTAGATCCTGCAGAAGGAACGCGTTATACTAAACTTGTTCACGACTATGTAGAAAGTGACTATGATCTAGATCAGATATACAAGATAGATATGCGAGATGAGGATTGGATCAATCCTACCACTGATGGACAAATTTTGTGGGAAAGGGATAGCTCCAACAACTCAGATTCAGATGAAGAGCTTGAACATTGGTAGAATCGGCTCCATGAAGTATCCATGCTCCATTGCAATATTATGACTAAATTGTTGAGGTGTGTCTTGGCTGAGGTAAGAAACCTTTTGCATGATGATCGTTTGACTGATGTGGAACTATTTTTAGATGAATTTGAAAGGGAAGTACTGGAAGAGCATCAATTCTAGGCACTAGAGTTTGAGTTGGGTGCTACGCTTGCTTGATGATGGGGTACGCACAAGGAGAACTTTATTGGATGGAAGGAATACAGGAGAGTGATGAAATTAAGGTTTGGGTATGCTAATACTAGAATGACATAAAAATACAGTGGGAAGGATGATCCATGTGATCATTTGGCACGATGGACTAAGGCTTGGGGAACAGAACCACAACCATAATGGGTGCACATTTTCTATCATACTTTAGATACAATCCCAATGAACTGGTATCTGGAGATGGAGCTTCACCATGGAATGACTGAATGAGACATTTTAAGGGAAATTTTCCTATTAACCTTTAGCTTTAAGGATGGGTTTGACAGCATTGATGAAGCGCTCCAAGAGATAAAAGTAGCTATATTTAGAACACCAAAGGAACCAGTCAAATGGCCTCAATCGGATTGGATTACGTAGCTGCGCCATGTGTTGTAATGTTATAATGTAACTGTTGAAGAAGAAGAATATGATCCTCAGAATATTACCATTCCAGAAATAGAAGGACAACGCAAAGTCGAAGGACCAAAGATGGCAAACCCAATGTATCAGAACCTTTGAAAACTTGACAAGTAAACATTACCTCTGAAGAAGATCCTAAGTTCCTGAAGATCGGAGACTACTAGGACAAAGATACAGTTGATAAGGTAGTTGATCCGTTGCGTGAGTACTAGGATTTATTCCCAATGAAATTTTCAAATTTGAGAGGGATCATCAGAGATTTAGTTGTTATGAAGATCACATTGACGTCGGATGTGAAGCTTGTTAAGCAGAGACCTTATCAGTTTAATACAAAATATAAAGAAAAGGTGCGCCAAGAACTGGATAAAATGTTGGATGTCTGTATTATTGAGCCAGTCGAGGAATCAGATTGGGTGAGCCCAATGGTGGTCCAATAAAAGAAGAAGAAAGGCAAAATCCATATATGCGTAGATCTGCGAAAGCTGAATTATGCATGTGTGCATGATTCGTTTCCAACATGTTTAGTGATGAAGTATTAGAGAATGTTTGTAGATAGGAAGCGTATTTGTTCACTGATAAGTTTTTTGGATATCATCAAATAAATATCACACCAGAAGATTGAAGAAAAACAACCTTCGTGACTGAGCGGGGTTTCTTTCAATATACAGTTATGCCATTTAGATTGAAGAACGCACCTGCAATCTATTCCTAGGTTGTGATCACGGTGTTCAAAGAGTTTATTCATAAATTCTTGGAGGTATATTTTGATGATTGGATTGTATTTGGATTAGTGAAGCACCATGTTACAGTCTGTGCCTTATGATGGATACATGTCAAAGGTATAAGATTGTACTGAACTTGAAGAAGTGCATATTTTGTGCCCTTTGGAATTTTCCTCGGACATGTTGTATGTAAGCAAGGATTGATGGTGGACCCTATGAAGATTGATGTAATTGTGAATTTGGAAGCTCCTAGGAATGTGAAACAACTGCACGCGACATTGGGGCACATTGGGTATTATCGGAAGTTTATCAAGGCATATATGCTCAAATAACCACACCAATGGAGAAATTATTAAAGAAATATGTGATGTTATACTGGGATGAATATTGTCAGTGCACTTTGGATGTCTTCAACGAAAAGATGGTGACAATGCCTATTTTGGTGTTTTTGAACTGGAAGAAAGAGTTCCATGTGCATGTAGATGCCTCTTGCATTGCGCTTGGAGAAGTGTTAACATAGGCAGGTGAAGGAGAGATTGATCATACGATAGCCTTTGCGAGAAAAAAGTTATCCAAAGATGAGAAGAATTACTCCACTACAGAGCGTAAAGGGCTGGTGATGGTCTATGCACTACAAAAGTTTAGGCATTATTTGTTGGGTGGACACCTTAAAATGTATACAAATTACTCCGTGCTGAAATACCTGGTCAATAAGCCTGTGTTGGGAGGAAAGGTATGCCGATGATTACTGTGGTTTCACGAATATGACTTTGAAGTGATTGTGAAGCTTGGAAGGTTGAATTTTGGACAAGATCATTTGTTAAGAATTGAAACAGGCGAAGAACCAACTAATTTGGAGGAAGGACTATCGGATGCGCAACTCTTTGCAGTTTGTGTTGCGGATGATAATTTTGCGGATATAATTCAGATTTTAACAATAGGAATAGCTTTGGAAGGCTATTCTATGCAGCAAAAGAATGAGTTAGTAGTCTGCATTGCAGATTTTTCAGTGATTGCGGGTCATTTGTATAAGATGGGAATGTATGAGATATTGCGAAGGTATGTTCCAGAGTTGAACTCACTAGTATCCTTGCTGAAGCAGATGGAGGAGTGGAAGGCAGTCACTATGTAGGAAAAGCGACTGCACAAAAGATTGTGTGCACTAGGTTATGCTGGCTGACATTACACAAGGATTCTAAGGCATACTGCAAGGCATGCAATGCTTGTCAAAGGATGGGGAAGCCTTCACAAAGGGATGAATTGCCTTTAAATCCTCAAGTTTCGTTGAAGGTATTTGATAAATGGTCCATTAACCTTATAGGTCCAATACAACCACCAGGTAAGAAGAGGGGCATGCAGTACATCATTACTGCAATAGAGTATTTAACTAGATGGGAGAAGTGCATCTAGTGAAGGATTGTGCAACTTCTACTTCCGTGAAGTTTTTGTTTGAATATGTCTTAACATAGTTTGGATGCCCCAATATATTGATGAGTGATAGGGGCACACATTTATTGAATGAAATGATCAGTGCGATGCTTGGAGAATTCCAAGTGTATCATTAGAAGAGCATGCCCTATCACCCATAGGTGAATGGAACGGTGGAAGAATTTAATAAAATTTTGGAGAATGCATTGACGAAGGTCTGGGACATGCACATCCCTGTAGTACTATGGCCTTATAGGACGGCTCACAAGAAGTTGACAAGCCAAACAATGTTTAGGCTGGTCTATGGGATTGAAGTAGTAATGCCTATGGAGTATATTGTGCCAAGTTTACATATTGTAGCATTGACAGGAATGGTGGATTGCGAGACCTTGGAGGAATGGCTTGCGGAGATCATGGAATTAGAAGAGGATTTTTTTCTTACAAGATTTCACCAGCAAGTGAAAAAGGAACAAGAGAACGCATGGTACAATAAACATATTAAGTTGCGCACTTTTAAGATAGGTGATTTAGTACTGCTATAAGACAAGAAGTTCACAAAATTTCCAAGGAAATTTCAAATGCACTGGTTGGGGCCATATGTTATTAAGGAGATCATGAATGGTGGCAAAGTTCAGCTTGCGAAGCTGAATGGGAAACCATTCCATTGGAAAGTGAATGGAAGCAGGCTGAAGCTCTACACAGGGGATCCTACCCCTGCACAATGACTATATGGAAGTAGGATAGTCTTAGTAATCCAAGTAGCTGCAAGGGATTGCGGGACTATAAACTACACTACTTGAAAAGGTGAAAAATGTAGTAGGGAGGCTAGGCTATGGAAGATAGGATTGCAACAGGTGAAGTTGCACTGGATGAGCTGCACCATGGAGGATGGTGCCATGCAGAGGGGTCCAAAAGTATCCATTGGAGTTACTATTCATGATTTGATGGCCGAAATTCCATTAAAAGGAGTGGGTGGGCACCATTTATGGTGAAAATATTTGAAGATCGGCTGCCAAAGATGCATTTATGGTTAGAAATTGGAGGGAACGGTCATATTTGAATGCAAAACCCTCTATAAATTGAGCATGTTGGTCTTCCGAAGAACACTTTGCATTCTGAGGATTGTGTATGAACCCTATTATTGTCACTATATAAATTGTAAGGTTTGGGAGGACTTGATAGCCAGTCCAGTCTTCGCAACATTACCTAAAATTAACCAGAGAACTATTCTCCAACAAATGACAGCCACAAAACCTGCATAAGCCATGAGTTATAAAGCTGTTGTCTCTGACGCGGAGGCCCCTGAGATATCAAGTATGGAAGCTACAATTGTTGTTCCTATAATGTTGAGGTTTCCTAGGCCAAAAAAATCAACCATAAAAGAGAAATGGAAGAAACCGATGTCGGTGAGACATTCACTAAGGATGAACCCCGAGGTGTGACAAAAGGAGAAAAAAGATAAACACCCGGAGAAAGTGGTATATCTGTAGGAAGAAGAATTCCAAGGCAGAGAGGAGTTAGATGCTGAGGAGGGTGAGCCTATCACATGGCTCTCAAAGTATATCCCTCCACGGAAGGGAAAAGAAAGTCACAAAGGACCCTGATTTTGGGAAATTCATGGTTTCGACGCCCCTGTTTCCAGAACAGGTGGAATTTGAAGGCACAACCTTAGTGCGCATTCCGATGCTGAAGATAGAAGATTGGGACCTCGCGGACCATGCGAAACTCCCACATTTGGTGACTAGAAAGTACATGACGAAGATTTACTACGAAGAGACTGGGGTTATGTGGTTGGAACCCATGAAGTGGGTCAGAGGTGTTGAGCAAGATGGGTTACTACACATGCTTTGTGTGCTGCATTTTCATAGATCAATAATCAACATGGTGTGTGTATGCCAGCTCCTCACACTGGTGTACTATGGGTGCCTATGGCTTGGGGAGCCCATCCCAATCACGTATATGCTAATTCATCGGATAACGAAGTTGCCCTACAAAGGGCTAGACTCTGCCAAGGAATTAGGAGGGAAAACTGGCGAAAAGGAGTTGGCTGATAAGGTGAAGGCAGAATATGGTCTCGTAAAGAAGTCGCGCGAATATTCTGTCACTCCATTCAGGACCAGGCAGTGTAGTTCACCGCCTAGATTCTTGCAGGGAAGATCATGAGAAAATGCCGCATGGGCGAAGTTTTGGCGCCTGTAGTATCATTAGCTACCTAGTGCGTGAAAGGAGTTCAATATAAATGGGTGAAGTATCTGTGCAAGGAGTTCCTCGCGAACTGTTGCAAGGCTCAAGAGGAAAGGAAGCCCTTCCATTATGCGTGGCTTTTACTCTCAATTGTATTAGTCACATGAAGATTACCAGAGGACGGTCAATTTCCCATGCATCCAGAAGACTTACGAGAGGCAGCGAAGTTCGCTTCGCTATGGTCAACAAAGGATCCAGAGAGAGTTAAGGAATAAAAAATTTATTGATTTTGATGGATATGGACTCGAGGACAATTATCAGTTAGCGGCCAAGGTTGTCCTTAACCTTGTTCGAGTAGTTGATGGCCTTCGCAGAGTTTAAGGACAATTTCCACAACATTTCAATTAGGGCACAGAAGGACCCAAAGGAACTCTAGCACAAGCTGCTATATTTAGTATCAGAAACAGATGTACAAGATATCGTGGGGAGTTGGACAGTGGAGTGGCTCAAACCCACGGAGCTTGGTGTTGGTACCAGCAAAGGTGCAGGAAGTTTTGTTGCGCAGTCGACCGCTGCGTAGAAGAAAAAAGAAGCAGCTTAGAAGGCAACATGAACTTTGGCTGAGTAGAAGAGGAAATAATTTATTGCTAAGGTAGTTGCAATAAAGAGCATTTCGAGAAGGAGCGCAATGAAAAAGGGCATGCTGAGAAAGAACGCACGGATACAAAAGAAGTCAAAAAATCAGCTTCGCAGCATACAAATGAGCAGAAATTTCAAGACAGGAAGGAGGCGGTGGAGAGGAGAAGAGAACTCCCTTCACCTTGAAGAAGCATATAAAGGAGCAAACTAATGGGCCTCGAAAGAAACATAAGCACAATAAGCAGACGCGGATCTACTAGATGGTCCTCACTGAAGGGGATCTCGATGAGATTGGTGACAAGGTCAGAGATACCACAACAAAGTTGTGGCAATAGTTCAAGAAACAATACATGCAAATGTTGGGGAGTGTCTAGAAGGATCTATGTGAGCTGTAGATCCAGACCAATAGGATTCAAGAGAGCGTTGGGCAAGCGAGCTTGGCACAAGGAAGTGGGATAGTAACAGATATGGAATTGACTCTGGACCTCAGAGTCATACCTTTACTCGAAGGATTGATCCATGTGGAGACAGATGACGACCACATCGTGTTAAGTATAGTGAAGGACATCAGAGTCAACTTGGTTGTGCTACCACTTCACACCCTCCATGCGTTACTTCAAGGGGTTTTAGATGAATTACGAATAAGAGAGCAGCTCACCCTTGTAGTCATAAGTGGGTTGAAGGTGAATAATGAACATATGTTCGTGGAGAAAGCCTAGGCGGTAAAAGAAAAGGATGAAATACAAGTGCAAAGTCAGAGTCTAGAGATGGCAATCGAGTAGGCATGCAAGACTGTTCCTGAGTTGAACATCCCGGAGGATGCTACAACTACCATAAAAGTCAGAAAATTAGCTACTAATGTTCACGCATCAAAGGATGAGATCGGTAGAGCTACCTGCAATTTTCAAATGAAGATCTCAGAACTGCAACTAAAGTTGAAGCCAACTACTCCGCCAAAGCTTCAGGAACAATGCGGAGCAGCGATCAAAGAAAATATGGGCACATTGGATATTGCAGTCACAGAGTGTGGCATGATGTTTAACCAAGCCATGGAGTTGTGGAAGAACCTGTAGGAGTACCCGAACTTGCAGAGGCTAAACACAGATGTCAGAGAGACACAGTGCAAGTATGATGAAGTCTGAGCGACTGCACGCACTTTGGCACTAGGTCAATGCCTCACAAAGTTGCCAGAAGGAAAGCAACTGCAAGCACAGATGGAAGAATTACATAGAAAAGAGGCCCTTCTAAAGGCCAGATTACAACCTTGGATAAAGGAAGCCTGTCAGCTTACTCTATCACTTCAGGAAAAGTTAAAGGTACTGCAACAGACTCAGAGGACAATGCGCCTAGCAGTGGAAGGCCCGACGACAGAGAAATTGGTCGAGGAAGTGCAGTACCGCACAATGTAGAGCGTTGTTGATATTGTAGCTTTACAGGTTGAGCTAGGTGGCCTCCATAGCAAGATTGAGGTGCCAGCTAAGTGAATCGAGGGTGAGTCACCATATTTGTAATGGTGTGTGTTAGGATAGGGTCCCTAGGGTCAATTTTGGGGGTTAGTCTAACCCAATTTTGTAAATTTTTTGTAAAGAATGTAAAGTCTCTATGAAATGTGGATGCGGAGTGCGCAACTATATAGGAGTCAAAGGGGTTTTTAGCCCCTTGTTTGGGTAAGGAATAGGTCGTTTTTTAGACTCACCCATGATCCGCAGACCATACTAATGTATTGAAGAAATCTATATATATTTGAGTCATAGCAAGTCTTGGGGATAACTGGGAATGAAGATTGTTGTTTTCGACAAGTGCTAAGGCAAAAAGCTCTATTTTCTTGTACTTAGGTGAAAGAGGAAGGCTCTTGTAGCTAAGTACGTAGGATTCCTTGGTAAGTCTGCAGTTGAGTGTGAATGGCGGAAAAGTCTGTAAATTGAACACTGGAACTGAATAAAGACTGATTTTGAAGAAATATCTTGCATTTGAGTATTATTGTCAATTTTGTGTATATTATTTTCTGTCATTCAATAATTCTGTAGAATAATGTGTAATTGTTGTACGAATCTACTAAATTTATCGTATTTATGCATGACTTAAATGATTATCTATTTTCGCGAAGTTAAGGGTTAATTCTGTTATGATTTCTAGTGAATTGGATAGATCTGCGCGAAGGTAAATCTAGGGGTATTGATTAGTGTGCGAAAGTGGAAAGTTTGCCTCTTTAGCGTCTTCAAAGACTAATTGCAGACCTCCGCGAAGGTCTAGAAGTCATTTTCCTAGAGTTACATTATCAGGCCATAGAAGGATATTGATCTGTGTGAAGTAAGAACTAAGCCACAAGAGATTAAGACCACTTATCACATTGTCTTTGGATGCAGAAACCTAGTTCTAGCACCCCCCAATACTGCTTCCGGTGAGGCTGCAGCCTGCACTATGCAGGTTATTGCTAAAAGGGATAGCAGTTAGGGTTTTGATGGTTGGCACAAACAACTCTAAACCTAGTTCAGGCCCCCTTAAGCCAATAGTCTGAAGTAGATAACATGGGTTTGGACTATGACAATTGAAATGTAGCTAGGGTTTCTCATGCATACACAGAGAGACAAACCTATAAATAGGAGAATACGACAGAAAGGTAGTGCTCTAGAGAAATGAATGTGATAGAAAGAAGCATCATATAGTAGAGAATATGATAGAGGGACAATCCAACAAAGAATGGAGCAAATATTAGCATTATGACCAGTCTAGTCAGATATCTCTATTGAGCATGGGACAAAGGAATAACTCTAAAACTTCATTGCAAAAAATCATCCAAGGAACTGATTCATATAAATCATCGAATGAACCATTATATATGAACTAGCACACCAAAAATGAATCAATGCACAAAACTTCAAAGTTCAACCATAATTCACATAACTCAAACATTTAATTCAGAACTCAATGCACATATAATAAAACCCATAACTCAAACTTGAACGCATGACCATTCCATCAATGCAATTTAGAATGCATACCATTGTAGCCTTCGAAAGTGGATCTTAACGCACATCCTCTTCAAGTCATGACTTACTCAGTAGAAAGCAAGTAGTCAAATCAGTAACTTTGTGACATGGAAGCCCAGGTTTACAAAGGCCACAAAAACAAGTGGCTCACAAAATATTGAGCAAGTTATGAATGTACCAACCCTGATACCATGTTAAAAACAAAAATGGCGAAGGCAAAATATGAAGGATAAGCATTGAATGCATCTCTTATTCACATGGTATACATCTAAAAAAAAATATTGTGACTCTTGGATTTATCTTCCAAGGTCTCTTGGACTCCCTTTGACTATTCAACGTCCTCACCATAACCGTTAGTGGATTAGGTGTCCAACAATATGTACATATGATTCTAGGAATATCATTTATGTATGCACATAAACATATATATACCACTATAATGATGTAATGAACGATGGCCCTCCCCTGATTCAGCTGATACTCTCCTCGATCCATGACCAATCTCATCAACATGCATAGAAATTTTCCCTCTAGTCAATGTTCAAGACTCAGTTGGTGCTCTATCACATTTAGGCCTCGAAAAATCAGGCGGTGATTGCTCATGTGATGATCTAGACCCTTGATTATATTTTATATAGTTATATTATATATTATAAACCCAATTTGCCTCTGCATTATAAAATTTTAAGAATTAGAATTTAAAGAGATCAAGAATTCAAAAAAATAATAAGACAAATAAATGTAACTATCTAAGGGCTTCTTCAAAATTATTTGGTGTAAATTCTTCATTTCAAATACACTTAAGAGTAAAAACACAAACTCTAAAGTGAACATCTTAAGAAATAAATACAAAATTTTATCAAACTTGTTAGGTCTCGCTAATTCACCTAATAATTCACAAAGTTGTGATTACACAATTGGGGCACACTTAGTATAGTATTGAAAGAAACACATGGTCATTAAAGACACCACATTTATAACTAAAAAACACACACATATCAAAGATATCTTACAATTTCCATCAATATATTTTGTTGGAGTGCTTCTAAACACCAAATCATCTTTCACACACAAATATTGAATTTGCGTTGCCCCATACAATAGCTCACTAGACATCCTATTAAAATTTACACAATGACTTATGCTAAATGATTGAAATTGACTAGAAATAATTTTTGCTTCTCTATGCAATTGTTTTAAATTCTCCTTTTTGACTTTGGTACATGAATTTCATCTAGTTGCACACAAGTTCATAATTGGTGAAGAATACAATTCCATTGGATCCATACTCCCTAGTTGTTCCTAAGCCTTCTATGAGTGCAATATAATATGTTTTGTTTGTTGTCCTTCTAGGTACATTCATTTTCCTTTGGAGAAATTTATTCAATGTGATATTGTATAACATGTAAGTAATCATTGATTGTCCTAGATTGGGATAACAAGAAACTTCAATGCATAATGTTCATTTTTCAACCATGTTTAATTTATTTTCTAATCCTTGTAAAAATCAAATTCAATAAAATGAATAATATATTTCTTTTTTGCAAATGCCTTGGCCATAAAAAGTTTTATCAAGAAGTTTATGGGAGAATGATGAAAATTAAATATCTAAAATCAAATTCTATCATGGAATACATTCTAAGTACTAGGCATATGGTTCGCATGACAAGTGGGGAGGAGTCCAATTTTACTTCCTTTTTGAAACATTATTGTTGATTGTTTGTTTTAAGTGTAGAGATCGAACTCGTCAGTTTTTAGTATTGCAAAGTTTAAATTTATTTTTTTTAGCATCTTATGTACTACAACATTTCACCTTTGTGTCTATCCATCATTTTCCCTAGGCTTGTGTATCAAAGGTAGAGTGTAGGAATGTATTTTACACACTTGAAGTTGTTGAGGGGAGAAGTGTTTCCTACTACTAGAGGATCAATAATAAATAATAAGTCAACAATATATTTTGGAATTATGGCACAAATTATGAAACTCCAATCTTTGAGAAAATCTAGGAATGTGTTCCACTAATCAAGGGAACAGATCCACTAATTAAGGGATTTCGATGGAGAACACTTCCTCCATTCATGGGGAATGATTCTTAATCATTTTGTATAAGTACCAAGTCGAATTTGCCTCTAGGGAATGATTGAGAAAATCTAGGAATGTGTTTCATTCCATTTAATGCAAATTCCTAGTATTGGGGACTAGATCCACTAATCAAGGGATTTTGGTGGGGAAAGCTTCCTCCATTCATGGGGAATGATTCCTAATCATTTTTTATAAGTACCAAGTAGAATTTTCCTCTAGGGGGAGATTTTTATTAGTGTTATTAGGTCTCTAAGTTTCTTTGGGCTTGGCCATCCCAGGAACCTCAGTGCCCTTTTGTATCATCTTCTTTCCTTCTTTTCATTTCTTATTCACATGCAACTCTAGTTTTTATTTCTTTCTATTTTTGCATTTAGTATTAATGATTTATTATTGTAAGATTTAGTTAAATGGTTGATGTAAGTTCTTTTGCAGGATCACAAGAATTATTTTATCCTTGGAAAAGCTTTGGAATTTCATAATAATCATTGAGTTTCTTGGTTTAGTCTTCTTATCCCCAAATCTAGGGACCTCCTTTTTGGCAAAGAACAATAAATTTCTGCTATTTTTTAGACGCTAATGAGCTTCAATTGAATTGATTCCACTTGCACTAGATCAAAAAAACATTCTAATTCATGAAAAAAATTACCACATTGC
Source organism: Pinus taeda (assembly GCA_000404065.3). Taxonomy (NCBI): domain Eukaryota; kingdom Viridiplantae; phylum Streptophyta; class Pinopsida; order Pinales; family Pinaceae; genus Pinus; species Pinus taeda. The sequence continues at coordinate 54,079 of APFE031682425.1, read as the reverse complement.
ATTTTCACTTGATTTGGTTAGACATTTTTTAGATTTACTAGCTCACTAGTTCTCAAATTTCTAGATTTTCGACTAGTAATGTTTTTTATTTTTTTGCATGGGTTAACATAGGTATTTTTGAGTGATTATAATTAGAATAGGGACTAAGACATCCTATTTAATAACAAAATTTGTCCCATCCAATTTTGAGTTTATTTGCTTGGTCATTAAACCCTCACCAATTTCATCATTTCACAAGGAAACTTCTCCAAAATTTTTAAGCAAATCCATCCATCTCCTGACTTTGGTTTTGAGTTTCGAGTGATCTTAGGAAATTTCCCACTCCATTCCACCCATAACACACCTTTCATAAGCCTCCCATCACCTCCAACACCTCACATTTTTTTCTCAGTTGTATCCTGTAGGTTCACTGTAATTCCTACAGGATCATCCTGTAGGTTTCTAGTACATCCTATAGGTTTTCCTAATATGGTATGTTTTGAGGCTAAATTAAGAGAAAACCTCTAGGAAGTCACCAAAATCCTCCCAAGGGTCTCCCACGCCATCCAACAATATCCTAACCCTTTCATCCAACCTCCAACATCCTTAATTCACTTGCCACATCACCAAAGGAAATTAGTTTGCATACTTGATTTTGCATTAAAAGACAAAAAGACAAAAATAGATTTATTTCAGTTCCTTTACTTGCACATTAGTTATGTTTGAAGCTTCTTACTTCCATGCTTAGATAGTAGCATTTGTTTCATGATAATTTAGCATTATTTTCAAGCAAAACCTCTTAGCTGTTAGTTAGAAAATGGTGTGTTTTAGCATTTGATTTCGTTCTCCTTCCTTGTACTTTCTTTCTTGCAATAGGTTAAGGTTCCATTTTGAACATTTAATTTTTTGAAATTAGTTTAGTATTTGAATTTAGTACATGCACTCCATTACATCATGATAGCAAAGGAAGGACACATTGTATGTTGCACATATAGTGTCGATACCTCTTAAGTTTGTATGAACCCCATGTTAATAATTAAAGTTGATAGCCTTGGGAGTTTCAACATTATTGTTGCAATACCGAGGCACATCACATTTTGGCACCGTTGTTGGGGATCGAACCCGGGTCACCCATGTGACAGGCGGGAATACTCACCATTATGCTACAAGCCCTCCATCCAATTCATATTCATTATCTATTCATCATTCATCCATCCCATTTCATTCTTGAAAAAAAAAACAAAGAGAGCATCCAAGAAACTCAATGATTATTATGAACTTCCAAAGCTTTTCCAAAGATGAAATAATGCTTGTGATCGTGCAAAAAACCTTACATCAACCATTTTAACTCAATCCTATAACAAGAAATCATTAATACTAAATGCAGAAATAGAAAGACCTAGGAATTGCAAAAATAGAAAGAAGATGATACAAAAGGGATCTAAGGTTCCTAGGATGGCCAAGCCCAAGGAAACTTAGAGACCTATGGAAGAGAACAAGATTTAGAAGCTGAACATGACACCAATCTTCATTATTTTCATCAATAGGATTACATCCATGCAAGAAAATACAATGGAGCTGTAAGAATACAAGCTCTCTCCACAATAACACTAATGAAAATCCCCCCTAGAGGAAAATTCGACTTGGTACTTATACAAAATAATTAGGAATCATTCCCCATGAATGGAGGAAGCTTTCCACACCAAAATCCCTTGATTAGTGGATTTAGTCCTCAATACTAGGAATTTGCATTAAATGGCAGGCAACACATTCCTAGATTTTCTCAATCATTCTCTAGAGGAAAAATTGACTTGGTACTTATACAAAATGATTAACAATCATTCCCCATGGATAGTGGAAGCTTTCCCCACCGAAATCCCTTGATTAGTGGATCTGCTCCCTTGATTGGTGGATCTACTCCCTTGATTAGTGGAACACATTCTTAGACTTTCAAAGTCAAATTATTTGGTCTCTGAAATACAGGGACATGTCAAATCATACATTTCAAGCCTCCACATCATTTTTTCTGTCATCTTGATGTGCACATGGCTCCATTAGAAGTATGCTTATACTTGAAAGTGATTTTGTTTTTCAAGTAGGGTAGGGTAGAAGAAAAAATGAAAAATAAGTGAAAAAATAAAAATCTAAGGTGAAAACCTCCTTGGAGGTGCCTCAAATTGGCTCATTGATTGAAAACATCCATGAGGCAGTCAGTGCATTGAAAAAAGAAAAAAAAAGAAGAAGATCCTAGGTGAAAACCTCCTTTGAGGCACCTAGGCAGACCTACTAGTTGAAAACCTCATTAAGGCGTCTAGTAGGCCTAGAAGAAAAAAAAAGAGGAAAATTAAAATAATCCTTGCTCCATGCATGCATGTACTCTCCAACATCTGCAAGCAACAAAAACAATTTGGTACCAAAATAAAAATTGGTCAAGCCCAGTCAAAAGAAGTCAAATTTTGACTTTCTCCCACTTTGCTCAAATGCTCCAACAAGGCCAAGGCCATGCCAATCCATCACCCTCATCTATTTTCACCATCCACCCATCATTCTCAAGCTTCTACCATTAAGTTTTCTTATTGTCCTAAAAAACTACAGGATGCTTTGTTTTAATACATGATACAAAAATACATAGAGCAGAAACTTGTTTTTTCCATAACTTGAAAACCATGCATCCATTTCCCAAGTTGTTTCAGGGGGAGATTCATATGGATGATGGTAACATGCTTAAGTAGTTTCAACAAATTCCAGAAATTGGCCTCCATCACATTTAGCCATTTTTGCAATTTCTCAATATCCATGCATCCATTCAAAAATTTGTTTCATGGGGAGATGCATGTGGATGATGGTAACATGCCCAAACAATTTCAGCAATTTTGACTTGGTACTTATACAAAATGATTAAGAATCATTCCCCATGAATGGAGGAAGCTTTCCCCACCGAAATCCCTTGATTAGTGAATCTGCTCCCTTGATTGGTGGACCTGCTCCCTTGATTAGTGGAACACATTCCTAGATTTTCTCAATCATTGGATTTCCACAATTTGTGCCATAATTCCATAATATATTGTTGAATTATTATTTATTATTGATCCTCCAGTAGTAGGGAACAAGTCCCTTAATTATCTCCTCCTCCAACTCTTCATAATCTGCCCAATATTCTCATAATATTCCACAAAAAAAAATATTAGGCACAAATATTCAATTATTCATAAACCTTCCTAATGAATATATTAAAGTTAAAAATAAATTATCTAATGAAAAAAGAGAGGTTTAATGTGCTGAAAGATGGTCATAGGCCTTAATTTATGTTTTAACTTAGAGGCATGGGACTTAATTTATGTCTAATTTAGAGGCCCATCATACCCCCCTACTGAAAGTGTTGCTCATCCTCTGAGCAACTTAATGACCTCATTGTGCCTCATCCATGGCCTTGGAAAAGCTTTGGAAGTTCATAATAATCATTGAGTTGATTGGATTACTCTCCCTGATCTATGGTGAATACCATTGATCTCAAGAGGAGATGTTTGGAAGTGTTGTACCTTAGCATTATCAGTGGGTTAAGCTACTTCAATGTTTGGATTTGGAAATGGTGGTACATGTAGTTGAGTGGGAGTGTATATTTGAGATGGATGTGGATGGGGTTGTGGTTGTGGTGGAGATGAATGGTAGGGATAACAGGGAGTTTGGTATGAAGGATATTGAGGAAAATATTGTGGATATTATGGATGGCTCCCATAAGTTCCTTGTGATGAGTGATGAGGTGTCAAAGTATGCATTGTTTTCTTCCCTAGTTGATTTATTTCTTTTTACTTTTTGCAAAAACAAAAAATAATTGCATTAGGCATATTTCATTTCAAAAATATGAAAGTGCATTGCATTAGTGTTTTCATTCAATCATAAGAACAAAAAAATCTCCAACACCAACTCACCCCCCCATTTGGTCACGTGGTGCAGTAAGAGCCACATCACCATTCGCTTTTGCAGGTAGAAGAAGAAGATGGCAAAGAATGTAGAAGAAATGGATGAAGATGATGAGGAAGCTCCTCTCAGATTTCCTATTCAAGATACTGATGGTAGTGTGCACATGAAGAACATCCCTCCATATTTTCATCCAAAATTTCATGGTCTAAGGTCAAAGGATCCAGAAACCTTTCTCTTTGAATTTGAGATTGTTTGTAGATCTTATGGTTACTTATTAAAAACTCAAAAACTGATATTGTTTCTAGCAACTATGAAGGATAGAACTCTTAAATGGTTCATGAGTTTAGGGACTAATTCAATAATATCATGAATGATATGCAAAATATATTTATAGAAAAATATAAAGATCGTGATCTTAAAGAAGAAATGTTTAGAATTAATTAAAGAGAAGATGAGAGCCTTGAGGATCTAATAGAGAGGTTCATGTACAATGTTAAGAGGGGAAAATTACATCATTTAGGATCCGACACACTAAAAACCCTCTTACTTACTACAATTAGGGATGAGTGGATTGATCTCCTTAATCTCATGAGTAGAGGTGATGTATATCAATTATCATTTGAGGAAATTTGTGAAACATGAAAACACATATTAAGAGGAAAAGCAAGAGTAGGTAAATCAACATCAAGATCGGTAAGTCCAGCTAAACTTGGAAAGTTGTTTGATGATTTTAAAACATAAATTCTTAGCAATCTAACAAAACAAGTAGAAATGTTAAGAATGCAAGATTAAGGAAAAAAAATGTTGATATTTGTGTTGCAAAATCACATGATGTTAAACATTGTCCATCATTACCAAGGTTGAAGGAAGTTTACCAAGAGGAAAATGGAGCAAATCAATCACCAATACAACAATGTTATGTAGATCCAAGAGGACCATAGTAGCCTATTCAGCCTGATATGATGCAAGAGCCTAATTCGGAATTTCAATCTTATGAACATCCACCTCAAAGTAATTGGAACACACCCTTTCCTTGGCAACATTGGTCATCTCAACCCCAAAACGAATCTTGGCAACAAGGTTGGCAAGGAACTTATGGGAGCCATCCACAATATCCTCAATATATTCCTCAATATCCTCAATACCAAACTCCATGTTATCCTTACCATTCACCTCCACCACAACCACAACCCCATCCACATCTATCTCAAATATACACTCCCACTCAACTACCTGTACCACCATTCCCAAACCCACACATTGAAGTAGCTCAACCCACTTACAATGCTGAGGTACAATACTTCCAAACATCTCCTCTTGAGATCAATTGCATTCACCATAGCTCAGGAAGAGTATTGCAGAAAACAAATCATCTTGAAATCATTGAAAGACCACATCCAAAAGAAGAAGATTCAAATAAGAAGACCACAGAACCATGGGTTGCGATTGATGAAGAGAAGACATCAAAATCAGAGATAGAGAGGACTCCCTCATGACTACCATCAAATCCTCCATGTATTCAAGAGAAAAATCAGTAAAAAGAGGAAAATTTGAATGTCATAATAGAAGAAGACATACAAGATGATCTAAATCAGCAAGTGGACCAGAGGCATCACAACTATGTTGAAATATGGTTCTCGACAGTCACTAAGTTGTAACATCACTCTCTTCCTCAACTATGATTGATCCTTTCAAAGTCAAATCATTTGGTCTCTGAAATCCAAGTACATGTCAAAGCATACATTTCAAGCCTCCACATCATTTTGTCTGTCACCTTGATGTGCACATGGCTCCATTGGAATTATTCTTATAATTGAAAGTGATTTTGTTTTTCAAGTAGGGTAGGGTAGAAGAAAAAAAAAATTGAAAAATAAGAGGAAAGAAAAAATCTAAGGTGAAAACCTCCTTGGAGGTGCCTCAGATTGGCTCATTGATTGAAAACCTCCATGAGACGGTCAATGGGTTGGAAAAAAAGAAAAAGAGAAAAAAAGAAGAAGATCCTAGGTGAAAACCTCCTTTGAGGCACCTAAACAGACTTACTAGTTGAAAACCTCATTGAGGCGACTAGTAGGCCTAGAAGAAAAAAAGAAAAAAAAAATAAAAAAATCTTTAATCCTTGCATGCATGTACTCTCCAACATTTGCAAGCAACAAGAACAAATTTGGTACCAAAAGGAAAATTGGTCAAGCCTAGTAAGAAGAAGTCAAATTTTGACTTTCTCCTACTTCGCTCAAATGCTCCAACAAGGCCAAGGTCATGCCAATCCATCACCCTCATCTATTTTCACAATCCACCCATCATTCTCAAGCTTCTACCACTCATTTTCCTTGTTGTCCTAAAAAACTACAGGATACTTTGTTTTACTACAGGATACAAAAACACATGGAGCAGAAATTTGTTTTTGCCATAACTTGAAAACCATGTATCCATTTGTCAAGCTGTTTCGGAGGGAGATGCATATGCATGATGGTAACATGCTCAAGTAGTTTTGACAAATTCCAGTGCACGGTTTCCAAAAAATTGGCCTCCATCACCTTCAACTATTTTTGCATTTTCTCAATATCTGTACATCTATTTAAAAATTTGTTTCATGGGGAGATGCATATGGATGATGGTAACATGCTCAAGCAAATGGAGCAAATTTTAGTGCATGGTTTCCAAGAAATAAACCTCCATCACCTTCATCCATTTTTAGTTTTTCTCGAGATCCGTGCATTTATTGACCAAAATTTTTCTATGGGGAGGTGCATAATGATGATGGCAACATGCTCAAATTTTTTTAGCTCAATCTAATCTACCGTTTGGGAGATATGGACAAAACAAGTCGTTGTCGTGTAAACCTACAGGATACAGAACAACACCTATAGTATTGACAGTGAGAATTTTTAAAGGAGATCCAGAGGTCAAAGAAGCTCCTCCAGAACTTAGCAACAACATCACCATCCAACACCTGCACATCAACATCAACTCAGCAACAGCATGCATGTCTCTCCAACAACCATCAGGTAGGTACAGGTATGCAATATTCTTGACCTCTTCTCTTGAGCATATTATAGTTAGAAATTTGTTGTCAATGCATGAGAGATGAGGTTTTATGACCTAAGGATGGGTCAGTAGTTTCAGCCGCCTTCAACTAGTTGATTGCAGCTTACTCATTCACTCATGCTATCTTGAAAATTCAAATTATGAAGGGAAATGATTTCAAGGAATGAGGACAGTAGTTAAAAGAAGAAATTTTTGCAAAGGCCAAGCTCACCACAACACTCCAAGCCCTCTATCCAATTAATATTCACTATCTATTCATCATTCATCCATCCCATTTCATTCTTGAAAAAAAAACAAAGAGAGCATCCTCTCCATTTTCATGAAATTTCGATTTTCAGGTCAGCAAAAAGGACTGTCAAAGAGCAAAGGAGGATCACAAAAAGACCCCTGTCACTCACATTTTTATTTTACCAATCATTACCATCCATTCCTCTACCATTTATGTCATTTTTTCCACTCCTTTATTTTAGTTTACAAAGGGATTGTGTTTTTTAGAGGATGATCCTGCAGGAATTATAGTGACCCAGAAATCATACAAGAGGTAGTCTTAAGGCAAATAAATGGTGGAACAAGGTATCAGAATGTTGGTAAGGGTGTGGAAGACCTTGCCAAACTGAAAAAACAATCAAGAACCATCTTGAATAAGAGGAAGAAGGCAAACTAATGGTCTCAAGAAACAAGGATTTTTCTTTGCACAAATATGTTTTTTGGCTTGTCCTTGTAGAGCTTAGAACCAAGATTCTTAATGCACAAAAGAGAGGCCACCAGGGCCATGGATGAGGCACAATGAGGTCATTAAGTTGTTCAGAGGATGAGTAACACTTTTACAGGGGGTATTATGGACCTCTAAATTAGACATAAATTAAGGCCCATGCCTCTAATTTAAAACATAAATTATGGCCTATGACCATCCTTCAGCACATTATAGCTCTCTTTTTGCATTAGATAATTTATTTTTAACTTTAATATATTCATGAAGAAGGTTTATGAATAATTGAATATCTGTGCCTAATATTATTTATTTTTGTGGAATATTATGAGAATATTGCAGATTATGAAGAGTTGGAGGAGGAGATACTTTAGGGACTTGTTCCCTACTACTGGAGGATCAATAATAAATAATAAGTCAACAAGATATTATGGAATTATGGCACAAATTGTGGAACTCCAACGATTGAGAAAATCTAGGAATGTGCTCCACTAATCAAGGGAGCAGATCCACTAATCAAGGGATTTCGGTGGGCAAAACTTCCTCCATTCATGGGGAATGATTATTAATCATTTTGTATAAGTACCAAGTCAAATTTTCCTCTAGGAAATGATTGAGAAAAATCTAGGAATGTGCTCCCTGCCATTTAATGCAAATTCCTAGTATTGGGGACTAGATCCACTAATCAAGGGATTTTGGTGGGGAAAGCTTCCTCCATTCATGGGGAATGATTCCTAATCATTTTGTATAAGTACCAAGTCGAATTTGCCTCTATGGGGGATTTTCATTAGTGTTATTGTGGAGAGAGCTTGTATTCTTGCAGCTCCATTGTATTTTCTTGCAGGGATGTAATTTTATGGATGAAAATAATGAAGATTGGTGTCATGTTTAGCTTCTAAATCTTGTTCTCCTCCATAGGTCTTTGATTTTCCTTGGGCTTGGCCATCCCAGGAACCTTAGAGCCGTTTTGTATCATCTTCTTTCCTTCTTTTCATTGCTTATTCACATGCATCTCTAGTTTTTATTTCTTTCTATTTCTGCATTTAGTATTAATGGTTTCTTGTTGTAGGATTGAGTTAAATGGTTGATGTAAGTTCTTTTTCAGGATCACAAGCATTATTTCATCCTTTTAAAATCTTTATAATTTCATAATAATCATTGAGTTGCTTGGATTAGTCTTCTAATTCCCAAATCTAGATTGTTGGACCTCCTTTTTAGCAAAGAACAATAACTTTCTGCTATTTTTTAGAGCATGCTAACGAGTTTCAATCGAATTGATTACACTTTAATTATATCACAAAAAAATTATAATTCATAACAAAAATTACCCCATTGCATTTGCACTTGATTTGTTTAGGAATTTTTTAGATTTACTAGCTCACTAGTTCCCAAATTTCTCGATTTTTGACTAGTAATGTTTTTTCTTTTTTTTGCATGGGTTAACATAGGTCTTTTTGAGTGATTCAAATTGGAATAGGGACTTAAGACATCTTAGTTAATAAAAAAAAATTGTCCCATCCAATTTGGATTTTATTTTCTTGGTCATTAAACCCTCACCAATTTCATCATTTCATAAGGAAACTTCAAGCTTTTTGAGCAAATCAATCCATCTCCCAACTTTGGTTTTGAGTTTCGAGTGATCCTTAGAATTTCCCCACTCCATTCCACCCATCACACACCTTTCCTGAGCCTCTCATTACCTCCAACACCTCACATTTTTCTTTCGGTTGTATCCTATAGGTTCACTATAATTCCTACAGGATCATCTTGTAGGTTTCTAGTACATCCTGTAGGTTTTCCTAAAATGGTCTGTTTTGAGGCCAAATTGAGAGAAAACCTTTAGGAAGTCACCAAAAGACTCCCAAGGGTCTCCCACACCATCCAACCATCTCCTAACCCTTCCATCCAACCTCCAACATCCTTAATTCACCTGCCACATCACCAAAGGAAATTAGTTTGCATACTTGATTTTGATGAAATAGATTTATTTCACTTCCTTTACTTGCACATTAGTGATGTTTGATTCTTCTTACTTCCATGCTTAGATAGTAGCATTTGGTTCATGATAATTTACCATTCTTTTGAAGCAAAGCCTCTTAGCAGTTAGTTAGAAAATGGTGTGTTTTAGCATTTGATTTCATTCTCTTTCCTTGTACTTCTTTCTTGCAATAGGTTAAGGTTCCATTTCAAACATTTCATTTTATGAAATTAGTTCAAGGTTTGACTTCAGTAGATACACTCCATTACTTCATGACAGCGAAGGAAGGACACATTGTATGCTGCACATATAGTGTCGATACCTCTTAAGTTTGTACAAACCCCAGGTTGATAATTAAAGTCGGTAGCCTTGGCAGTTGCAATATTCTTATTGCAATACTGAGGCACATAAGAAATGGATGATTTGAAATCAATTATCTAAATTTCTTTCAAATGATCTATTTTCACAAATTATCAATATTGTAAATGTGATTTTTGTAGTCATATAATATATCTAACCTTATAAGAGAAAAACATGCAAACAAATGACATATATCTTCCCTTAAATAATTACTCTCCTAAATAGTCATAAAGCAAGTGTAAGTTTTTATATTTACACAATAAAGTTATATTAGAAAGAAAATATTAGATTTTTGTGATGACAAAACTGCAGTAAAGAAATGGCATTAGATTACAGAAAAGAATTATGGAATCGTAAAATCCTAGTAGACATGATTCTATGCAGAAAATCTAAGATAATGGGACAAAAAAAAAATGATAGTGGGACAAAAAAGCTACTATATTGGGACATGGAAATCTCCACCAGATGGTTGTGATTGAGGATTTATCTCAAAACTTACAATAATCAGTCAACACTTATATCTTTGTTCACATACTCAGAATTAAAATAAAACATGATTACACATGTTACAACAATGATAATAAATAAGAAATAATAAATATATAATATATATATATATATAATATATATATATATATATAAATTATTATACAATAAACACAAACACATGCTAGTAACCACTTTAACCATTCAAAATTATTCATATCGAGTTCCCTACGATGCTCAAAACTTAACATCATACTGATTTATTAAATTTAAATGATTATATAGATTATTAAAAAAATAAATTTTATGAATTGATCATTCGATATTTATATATTTTTAAGATTTACTTAAATATAAAATAATTATAAAAAGAAGAAACAACATTGAAAATCTAAATATTGTTGAAAATACTGTGGCAAAATTTGAGCATAGCTATATTAAAAAGACATAGTTATGATTCCACCTTAAGTCTTGCCGAAAAAAGTCCTCTAGAATTACAAAATCACCAATTTCCATTAGGGAAAAGAAATGGAGAAAATAAAGAAGAAAAGTACCCAACAAAATGTAGCATGGAATCATTACAAGGTTTCATCCATTGAGAGTCATTAAAATCAAATTTGGGCACGAAATCAACCAACAAAAAGGCTAATGGAGATTGTGCATGGAAATTTTCATCATTGAAGTACTCTAGAAGACTAGCACTTAAAACCAAAAGTAATTACACCATAAGAGTAATTTTCTACAAACCCTACTACCCAAAGCAAGTGCCTCTTCCAAGTTGCCATCGATCAAAGCTCTCAGGGATCAATTACTGGATTGAATTCCAACACCCCCTATGTGTTTGTTCATATAACCTTAAACAAAATGTTCATATAACATTAAAAGTTATATGGCTCATATTCATATAACAATGAAAGTTGTCACCTCTTAGGGACGAGTCAAAGAAAAATAACAAAGTGATACATAGAGCATAAAAGGAAATCATCATCATGAATTAGTATCACCAAATCCATTCAAGTGACAACTTTCAACTAGAGGTTCATGCTCATTCATTACTACTCTTGAACCCTGAGTTATGAAGAAAAGCATGATGCAAACAACCATGTTATACCCATTTTCTTTGCGTTTCCAGGGTTCCATCCATTTGCAACTATGGATTTTCATGGTTCATGGAAAACAAAGCTTTGAAAGACAATCCCTTGATGTTTAAGGACTTTTAGGAAGTTTCCAGGACACAAAATAACGTGATCAAATCAGTTTGATCAGTCTGAGAGAGAAGAGGCTGAGGCAAAAAAGTTTGAATAATTCGGCCAAGAAAGTATCTAATAATAACTAAACTATCTAAAAGTTATTTTTTTGTCTAATAATAATTAAAATGTCTACCAAGAAAGTGAATAAGAAAAGAAGTTGCGACAAAAACTTCTCAACTGTACCCAAAGGTAAAAGAAAATGACCAGCAAAACGACCAAGGAATTTGTTTCATGTCATGAAGTGAAAAGGGAGAGAAAATGTCACACAAGAGAGAAAGATTGTGTGCACCCAACATCAAGAATGCTAGCCAAAAACATATACATCAGAAATCCCCTAAGCACTCAGAGAATTTCATATGATATACGCGCTAAAAGAGAACAAAAATTTGTAAAGAGAAATACCTGCTCTAAAAATCATGTCATTGTCGAATCGACTAACCCCCAAAAGAAAATGTAATTATCTCACCACTATAATATCACACCATTACAAAACTAGTACTATAGTGTTCTATGATGCATGAAAGATGACAAAACACCTAAAAAGCAATGTCAGAAAGAAATTATGCAGATGGTATGGTTTTATTTTTATTATATTTTTATCTTCAATGTAAATGTAGTCATATGTACCCTTGGTTTGCCAATTGCACCAACATTCAAACTTAAGTTAGATTCTTACCTCTGATACTGTGATTTTTTTTAGGAATTCTTTCATTTATGATTTGGGTTCTTTGGCAATCACAATGTATCTTGAAAAGAAATAAAATTAAATCAACTTTATTCATATTCATTGTATTACATATGTGATATGTTCTTTTACAACAATATAAGTTTCACATGTTGTACGACCCTAAAACTATAAGACAGACATTACAAGAAATTCCAGATAGAAGGTGTCATAAAGAATTATAGCACAAAGATTACATAAACATTTCCAAGAATATGGGGTCACAAAGAATTAAAAAACTAATACTATAGTGTTATAATACAAAACTAATATTATAGTGTTCTATGATACTTAGAAAGAAAATCATTCAAATTGTTCTTCAAAGTCCAAGAAAAAAATAACCTGTGAGTCCCTAAGAAAAAGAGGTAATGAACTATACTGCGAAGTGTCTAATGGCCATTATTATCCCTGCCTCCTCAAAAATAAATTGGGCAAGGCCCATGAACTATATGAAGAGGCTCTCGACATTGAAATTTGCAGAGACTCGGGTGAGATAGTTGTCTGTTATAAAAATTTAGGTCTAATGTACTGGGTATGGTGGAAAGCTTCCTTCTATAAAACTATTGAACATATTTTTCTGAAACTCAAAAGCAACACACATGAAATATCTGCAAGACATTATCACATATAATTCGAGTTGAATCACATAGTTTGGTTGACAATTCTTCCAGCTTCAAACTCCTCCATCACTGAACAGGATAGCGCTAAACTCCTCCAATGTCGAACAAACCAGTGCCAAACCACTCCATCCCAAAAAACCTGCAAAAAAAATAAATAAATAAATAATAAATAAAATAATAATAATAAAATAAATAATAATAATAAATTAATAATAATAATAATTAAATAATAAATAAATAATAAATAATAAATAAATAAATTAACAGAACCGCAACAAAGAGAATACCAAAAACTTGAAAAGTTGAATTTCAACAACATTAGACTTACAACAATGCCTTCTCCTGTGAAACAAATAGTTGCAACAAGAAATGAAAACACAGAGCCAAAACCTTGTTATGGGCTCACAACCCACGTATATATAAAAGAGTTTTCGACCAAAAAAAAAAAATCGAATGAAACAATTTTTCGTCTAAAAAACTATCTTTGGCTTAAAAAAAAAAAAAATCTGCCGAAAAACCTTGTGGCCAGATTTTCACCTCACTGGCCAAAAATTTGTTGCACAGTATTTGAGGTTGTCGATAACTTTAACATTAAACTTTTTGGCCAAAAAAATTAGTTCGGATGAAAAGGCGCAATCACAATTTTTTCTCAAACAGTTCTCACAAAAGTATAACCCAACTTCACATTTCTACCATTACGGCCAAAGAATCTCTAGCCAATGTTTTATTATTTGATGATCACCTTGAACTCCTCAAACAGAGTGCCACTATATCATCAAAAGGTTCCTTTGAAATGTCTCCTTTCCCCATAATGTTCAACATGTCTACACAATCATCCCTAAGTCCTCGAATCAAAATAGTCTTAATAATATCTTTATCCAGATCATAATGTTTGGACCTCTATAAATTATATTGGAGGCAATCAATGTTATCTTCCAAGATCTTGTATTCTTTCTAGGATATCCTGAATATTTCTTCCCTTTCATCCCCAGTTCTACAATAGTATTAATACTTCCCAGGAAAGCATTTTTCAATTTTCCCCAAGAAGAAATGGACTCACTACCAAGGCCCATAAACCATCTTAATGTGGCCTCCTTTAAGGTGGTAGGGAACAATTTCAACTTCCGGGCTTCTGAGTATAATCATAACATCAACACAGAACATCAAACTCTAAAAGGAATTTGTTCATGTCTTCGTTGGTAGATCCATGAAAATTCGGAAGAGGCGAAACATGAATTTTTTCTTAGGATCATATTGAGTAATATTCCCAATAGAGAATTCAAAAGTGGTAATTGTGTCTTCATTCACCATCCAGTTTTGAGGTAAATTTTAGACATGTCCCAACACTTCTCCATGTACTGGTTGTCCACCAACAAGTCTCCCTTATTGCAAAAGTTCTCTTGATGATTCTTGGGAACCTTATAGCACTTCCTAAATCTGGAACATGGTTATCAAGGGATTGCTTTTCCTCCCCATTTATATCTACTTGTCTTGAATTTTTTTCATTTATTTGTCCTTTTCCTTCTAATAGGTCTAGATATTTGTCATTTTCTGTCAATATATATGTTTCAATGTGAGGAGAGATATGTGAACTTGCCTTGGATGGATCATGGGATATTTCTACTTCCAAAGCAGTTGATCCTTAGGACTTTGTCCTTTGAAAGTTTTCTCCCAAAGTAGATGACTTAGAGGGTCATGTTTTCTAAGAAATTTCTCTAGATGTAGATGATTCTGCTTCTACTTTTAATATTAGTTCCTTAATGAATATATTTCATCTCAAGTATTTATTCTTTCTTCCACAACCTTTTCTTCTTGTGGAGTTAGTATTTTTGGGGGCACTATGTTTTTCTTCTTTTTTATTCATGAATACTACATATCATCTCTTTAATATATCAAAAGGATTGATGTCAGATAAATATTTGCACCTTTAACAACCTCCCCAACAATCATGCCAAAATTTTGGTGGTTCTCAGTGTCTTCACAATACAACCTCACTGACTTAAATTTTCAACTAGGGTGGGTCAGTTTATTTCAAGGTTATTGCACACATATGTAGGAAACATTCATTAACTAACACTAACTACCTAAATCACCTAATGCTTCCTCAACAAGAAATCAACCCTCATTCAAATCCCAATGCTACCATGGCTACTCACACTTGCAGGAATGAAGATAAACTCACTACTATAAATAAAGATCGTGTTGTCAAACTTCACACTTGCATGAAAGAAAACCCTCTACACATGGTTATCAGAATGTAAATCACACTTGCAAAAATAATAGAGCACTCAGGTACCCTAAACCACTCTTGCAGAAAGGAAATAATGCTCACATAAATCAAGTCCTCACTTGCATAAAATAACTCAACCACAACCACAAAATCCCTAGTTCTTACCACCAACTTTGAAATCAAATCATGTAACAACACAACCACTCTTTCAATATAAATTCTATAAATGGCATAGGAATTTAAATAATAAAGGAAGTCTATAACAAGAATAAACCATAACATCATATAATAAAAACTAATCAACACTCTATAATAGAGGTAAATCATAGCAACCCGTAAGCATGGTAAACAAAAAATTGTAATCATATGGATGTAAATATTGATTCTATGATGGCTATGGTTGAATATTGATATGTTATTATTCAAACCTTTTGCAAGCTATCATAATAGATCAATAATAATAGAGCCTAAATGTAGAAATAAAATTGTAACATCTATAAAATACAATTGTAGGAATTGAAACCATAACCTACAAGAAAATAAACAAACTAAGCTACCTTTATGTACACAAAGTGATCCTTGCTAAAGAGGAGGCACCTTCCTTCTTAGTAGGGAGTTGGAGAAACTACAACTCACAATATAGCACAACAAACTATTAAGGATTATATATATATATATATATGCGTCATTCAAAATAACAATAATTCCAAACCCCGTTTTGTGGTAGAGAGATCCTTCTTATAGGTGTGTTTGCCTATTCCAATCTTAGAGCAAATCATGATTTACATCCATGAGAGGCTTTTGATTCTAAATTTGTTAGAATTATAGCAATTAAAGGTACTTTTTAAGAGAGTTACAACAAATTAATTGCAAATAAAATCAATGCCACAATGGTTGCTTTATTTTAGAGAGTTGCTAAAATATTTGGAATCATAATTGTCGTGGCCAAATTTCCCATGTTATCAAGAAAGGTCAGTTCTGCAGAACAATCCAAGTTGATCCTACTGAGTAACAATGTATGTTATAGCACCCAAAGATAGCAGTGAGAATTGTATCAACATGGAACAAAATATTCAACGTTATAATAATAATAGAGCTAGAAGTCATTGGCATGGTGTAACATCATCATGGAATCCTAAAGAAACACTTCACATCAGATTCAATAAGGGAATAACAACATCCTAAAATAAATGGGTCATCTTATAAGCATTCTTCTTCATCATTTTAGATTTAGTAAAAATGGCCAAAACAACTACTCTTTCATCAAATGCAAGAAAAACTACATAAGTTAGAGTGACATGAGAAAGTGGCATACCTTGGTCTAAAAAGAAAATGATTAGATGAAAGGATATGAATATGAAAGGGAAAATGGTCTAAATGGTAGAAATAGGGTAGTGAAAAGGATGTCAATTCTTGAGCCCAACAATAGTTTTGAGAAAATATATACCAAGACCTAGGAAGGAACACTTAAATTTTGTGAACATGGTTGTTAGATATTTTTGTGGCATGTAAGAGTATACAATCTCTTACCAAAAGAATAAATAGATAAAATAGAGTAATATATGTGTGAAGTTTTTTTGATATGGACTAGGACAAGTATTTTCATTACTAAAAATCCACAAGTGGTTATGTGTTTAACCTATTTAGGTAAGTAGTCCACTAGATGTGCAAGAGGTGGTTTGTAGTTGCACTCTCAACTAAAAATGTTGAGTACAATTCAATCAATCATGTGAATAAGGAATTGGTGTGGCTACATAGACTGTTTAGATGTTTAGTTCCCATAGAGGGTTGTAAGGATAGATTGTGATGATAAAAGTAAAATACTTCCAAAAATAAAAACCATGTCATCATTCTAATACAAAAGCATATTGTAGTGTCACACCATTTTATTAGAGACATGGTTGAAGACAAGAAGGTATTGCTAGAGAAATTTGATACCCTAAAAAATATTAAAAATTCATTAATCAAGTACGTGAATATTAAGAATTCTTCTTGGTATAGGGAATCAATGGGCATGCCTACCTCAAGTAGTTGAGTTTGTGACTATGTATCATGTTTGAAAGTATTCAATAAGTGGGGAGTTTTTTTGTTGTTTTATTTTTTAAAGGTATAGATGGTGCACTCCAACACTCTTTTGTGAGGCTCCAGGTCACAATAATAACTAGGGATATTAGGGATGGGAGCCCCCTAGAAAATAATGTGTATCCTTATATGTTGAGTTGATTATAGATGTATTTATGGGTGCTTAGTAGTTTTATATCTCGTTGTTTTAAACTCATTGTAATATAATACCACTTAGTGGATTAATATCGAAGGATGTTATATAATGCCCATATATTATGTTGCCAATTTCTTTTATTAATACAATGAGAAAGATATGTAACTATGAGTTTGTCAAATTTATGGGTAAAGGGTTTTTGAGGTAAATATTTATGTATACGATGTATGAGTTGTTAGAAACCAGGACAATATTGAGAAGAGCGGGGGATGAATAAGTGTTGTAGGAATTTTACAAATTTCGTTTACTTGCATAAGATATTGGGACACCAACTAATACTTCAACAATTAATTCAGATGAGCATAGTAAGAATCAACGTAAGACACACAAGATATAACACATAGATTCTTTAAAACTTTTCTTGAATCTCTTCACAAGGGAAGCTACTACTTGTTGTTACAAAGTTCTCTGGCTACAACCAAAAGGAAGCAACTACTCCCTGATTTAACAACTACAAGTGAAAGGAGCTACAACCCCTAAGTTTATCAGCTACCATTGAAAGGAACTCTAACCCCTAACTTTTACTAGCAACTATTGGAAGGTGCTACAACCCCTACCTTACAAGCTACAACTTGATTGACCTCAATGATTCATCTTTCATACCATTTTCATACTAAAATCATGAATACAATTTCCTTTAAAAAAAACATAAGTTTCTCTCTTCAAACACTCACTAAGACCACCATAAAACCTCCTTCAGCAATCTCTAATCACTGATCAATCCACCACCATCTACTAGAAGCATCAATCCATAACCAACACACCAACACAAGTGCACACTCCTTGCAAATTCGATTATGCGTATATAGATTTTTGGACTGATCTTTTGGAATTTGACTTCTTTTATCTTGCACTTGAAAGCTTGTATGCGTATTTACTTTTTTACCTTTTTCCTGCTTCGAATATGTCTTCTGAACTTTCTCTCCAAGACATATAATTCTCCTTACATGTTTCTATAGGAAAAACTAAGCTTAATTGCTCAATTTTTTCAATTTTGGAATTTTATCAGGATTTAGCATTGCTCCTTCTAAATTTGGCGCTTCTCTAAATTATCCAAATTGCCACATAATTTCCAAAAATTTCCATTTCCACTAAACTTGCTACCAAATTATTCATACCTTTATTTTATTTTTAGTGTTTCACTATTTATATGGCATAAAAACCAAAATTTAACTGTCGACCCATTTATTCTTTAAACATCAAACTTTAGCGTTGTTCTTTATTTGGCATAAATGCCAAATTCTATGTTACTGAATCATTCATGTTTTAAACCTTCAAACATAACTCCAAGTGCTTTAACATAGCTATCAACTCATTCATTTGAAGGCCTTAAATCATGGTCCAAAGCACTTTAAACAACATATATAACAATGTTGGGCCCAAGCGCTTTTTATATATAAGAAAAATGCATATAACCTTCCATGGGCCCATTGCACCTTAAACCTTGAGGAATTAATTTATTTATAATTCACCATGCCCTCAGGCATCACACTACATGGAACCAAGTCCTTGTCCTTATCTTTTAACCCCTGGCTTAATCTCCTTCCATGATTACATGTCTAGTGGTTTTGACACTCTTATTACTTGTGCTCTATTCTCATTGGTCATTAGCTCTAAATATCCTTGCCACCATTTCCTGATGTAGAATCAACCTGGAGTATCCTCTTTTTTGCTAGCTTGAATCCTTCCGAGGTTCGAGGACTAGGATGAGGTGTCCAGGTGGGTACCACTATTGCATTGTGAGTCGATCAATGACAATCTAGGGTGAATATCACTAACAACTGCCACATCTTCCTGACACCTAGATAGCCTAGAGCTATTGATTTCTGTTTTCTTAAAACCTTCCATGGTTTGAGGATCGGGATGACATCATGCTCATGTCATCATGAGAAAATAAAAGGTTGCAATGCGCCTACTAGTGAGGAGAGAGAAAGGGTCTCAGACCTTTGTGTTTTGTAATGACTTTCTTTAATAAATTTATAAAGGTCTTGAGCCATTTTATTTATTGCAACTACCACCACATTACTTGACCATATGTAATCTCAGGTCTCAACCTCTGCACATTCCTTAGTACTTCCAGGGAAGTCCATCTGAGATGATTTGTTACATATGGGCTTGCTCTACTTCCGTTGCTCCAATCAAAACTCATTCCACTGCTGATGCCCTCCCATCGTTATGTCATCCTGGGCACTCCCCCTTTTGCACACCTTTGATCCTTTAGAGGAAGACTTCGTCGGGATGAGCTGTTATAAGGAGCACCACCACTGGCCAAATAAGAAATTATTTCTTCTACAATGTAGTCTTGCCACATTTTCCCGACTTGCCTTTAGTGACTCCACCAAAAGCTCTAACGAGTTGGAAAAAGTGCCAACCTATCTCAACTAGCCATTATTCCAACTTTAACTCTACATTTTGACTTTAGGGGGTACTTAACTTTGATTGGAAATAACTTCTGATCCATAGGGCAATTTTTAGACTTCTATATACCAATGGAAATATATTTCAGATCTCTTTCCATTTAAGTGGGTCCCAAAATCATTTGAGGTGATATGCTATACTATAAAATAGCTTCAAGTCTCTACACCTTCTCCATATTTTCCTTTTACATACCTTGAGTTGATCTTCATACTTCTTGCAATCACTTATGGTTTTTCCTTCATTGTTATCACCTTTTACATCAATGAAAACATATTTCTAACATTCTCCCCCTTTGGCATTGATGGAAACATCTTGATCAAACAACACCATAAAGAAACAAAATCAATGTGTGTTTCTTATTTCCCCTTGTCTTCTATTCCTTTGGATGCTAATTCCCCTTTGTTTCTCTAATATACTTCTACTATTGTACTGCTCTTTTTGTCATGTTACCTCTTTAGATTGTATTTTGTTTCATCATGAATACTTCTCCCCCATTTATCTTTGTGGTTTGAAGTTATTTCTCCCCTTCACATCAATGGAAAGGATATGAACATGCTCCCACTTTCAACAATCTCCCCCCTGTCATGTTGATCTTGTGGACCTGGAAACTACATATTGATATGATGAATGTATATTGGTTGCCTATCTTCCTCTTGAAGGAAGATCTTGTGGAGGGAGGCAAGAGGAACTAATCCCAATATCTGCCTTAAATATTCAAACTAATCTCTTGGGAGAGGTTTGGCGAATATATCAGCTACCCACTCTTTCGTAGGCACATACTCTAGCTTGGAAATCTGATTTGCAACTTGCTCTATCAAGAAATGGTACTTGATTGGAATATGCTTTGTCTTTGAGTGAAAATGATTTGAAATGAGGGTTTAACATCTTGTTATACTTACAAGAACCTCCCACTCCAAATCTTAACAAATATATGATCTAGCTTATGTTGACAATTACGGAATTAAGTACTTGAAATAGGTGTATGTCTTTGTTTGCTTTTAACTATTTTAGTGCTTTAAGTGTTTTTGCTAATATAAAACACATATAACAGTAATATAATGCAGCAAATAAGAAACACACACATAACAACAAATTCAATCTAGGAGTTCAGCCTAATATCATGGGCTACGTCTCCTTGAGCTCTTGTCAACTTGACTTGGCTCTTTGGGATTATGGTAAAGCTTCTTTTACAAGTTCCACACTTCACTCCAAAGGTTATTGAACTGAACCAATGGGCTTAGAATACCATCTATATCCATGTCTGTCCTCACTCTAGAAATAGATCTAAGCTTCCTTGGACTTGATTCCTTCAATCAGTGCTCTGAGCTATCTTGAGCTTCTTGATGGCACTAACTCCCTCAGAGTTATTCAACTATCTCTGAAACTTCTTCTTCTGTCTTCAACACATATCAGACACCTACAACAGATTGATCATTTGATCATTTATTGTCTGAAACTTCCCTATGGAATCTTGGCCCTTAGAAGTCCCCAAATTCTTCTGCAAATGCTTGCAATGGATTCAAAAGGTCCCTTATAGTCAGATTTGACTATTGGATCACTAAGAATGAGTATTGGTAGCTCCTACAACTTCCTCCAACCTCTGGTGGCTTCTAAGCTCCAAATCAATATTCTTGGATGAAATTATCCATGAATATGACTTCCTCAGCTTCTTTGGACTATCCCATTGGCTTCAGAAGGCTCTAATTAGCCTAGCAAGCCTCTTGTTCCACTCTCTATGAGTTTCTCTGTCTCTCGGGCTCTGCCTCTGTTTTCTCTGGACTCTCCCTTAAAACTGCTCTTTGAGTGCTTTTATGCGATATCTCCACCAATATTGGTAACTGCACCTGACTCCAACTAAACTTAGCATATCCGCTAAACTTTAGCCACTCTACTAGGCTGACCGTCAGAGGTTGTTGTTACATTAAATTCCTAGCACACATATGTGTGGTATAATCCCGACGGTTAGGGATAATCCTCCATAGAGCTTGTGATCGGGTTAACTCTCAACCATTGATCTATCACATCCATCTAACGGTTGTTGCGTCATCCACTCGCAAACTAGCCTGGACGATCTCCACCGTTGATGTGACCTCGCTCGATCCAACGAACATCGCACAATCTCGCGCATATTTCTCCACGACTAATATCAAATTAAGGGTGCATGAGAAAAGAAGCTTTGCCCTGCTACGTGTCACCTGCCGAGGCTAATCGCGTGCTTTTGGTAAATTACCGCTTCCAGCCTTTCGCCCACGTAAGAAACTGTTTATCGCCTGGTTGAATATTGCCCACGTGCTTAATTCATATTTTAAGAAAAAGGCGCTTAATAAATGTTTTAGCACTTAAAGCCAATATTAACCTTTTAATGCTAATTCACGTTAAAATCCAATATTAACCTTTTAATTCTAATTTACATAGAACTAGCGGTCATGTGAATTGCAACCGTTTACCTTGCTTGCAACATTGTCTACAACCTTTATCCTTAACTGCGGTTAAGGTCCTTGATCAATATATGATCACTCCTCCCCATTGAGAATCTTTTGGACCCCAAAAGACTGATATACTAATATGTACAGTAGATGAGAGTACAACACCCTCTTCTTTCAACCTCCATACACTTGCCTTGCATGGCTAGTGCCTCTAAACCAAAACTTGAGGTAGTCAACACTTTCCTTTCTGAATGCGCTTGTCCTCCTGTTAAGAATGGTTTTCCTTTAGAATTTCTATTAAGAAGTTTACAGAAGGTAGCTAAGCATCGCTTCCTTGATCATTGATCCAAGATGGCTCAAACAAATGTTCTTCTGACATCTTGTCAAAAACAACATAATACAAGAAAACAACTTGATGGCATAAACTCTTGCTTCATCAAAAGAAACAAATTTCACATCATGTGAACCATCATCATGTCTTTACATCTTGTATACAAATGATCAACTAAATAACAAGCCAACAAAAAACAACTAACTCTTCAAGTCAAGCATGTACAAAAAGAAATTAATTATTCTTTTTCAAAGTAGAAATAATTCCACCTCTTGTGAAATAATTCATCATTATCTCCTTTTTCAATCTTGGAGACAAAATCAACTTTTTCCAATTCAATATGACATTACATGCATGTTTTAAACAAAGCAATAAACCATCAAGTCAATTACACATACATGTTCAAATACAAGGAAATCATCAACATCCCTGTGTTCATACATACTATTCTCATGTATGTATTCCATTCTTCAACTTTCTCTTAAGCACAATCAATAGTACAAGATACTCAATCATATGTACATGTACTTACAAAGCTAAAATGAATATAATTTTGCTACAATAAAGCGAGTCTCATACTCAAGTTTTTCCATTCACCTTTTTGGTAAAACTCTGCAACTTGCATTCCATTAGCAAAGAAATGCATCAAATCAAAAGACATGCAACCTTAATTGGATAAGAACTCTAAACATTTCTTACTAATCCATATCAAAGGTGCTTCCTTTGTCTACACATTGACATCAATATGTGAATCATCCTGCAGCACATCAATTATGGAAACTTCCTTTCCATTCTTGCCATTTTATCTTCCCACCTTCTTCAAATTTTGTGGAAGCATTGGTGGATTCAGAGTCCAACACTTTGCAGCAATATGTCCTTGCTTATGGTAGTAAGTGAAACACATGTGCATCTTCTTGACAACATATTTTCATTGTCTAGTGGAGCTTTGGCTCCTTGCCTCCTTTTCTTCAAAAGTTTCTTGTATGTGGCCATTCTCTTCCAACATCTAGAAACATTATGGTTATCCAAACCACAAAAGGAACATGCAATCTTTTTCCAATGCTTATGTGGAAATTTATCATGCTTTACATAACCAAAAGAAATATGATTGAAATTAGATTTATACCTTTCTCCTTCACCTTTGTTACCTTCATGAGGAGGTGAATCGAATGAAGAAGTGGCTCCCTTTGGAACACCATCAATCTCTTCAATGCTTTCAGAGCTTTCACAACTCTCTTGTTCAACTGCATGCTTATGAACACCTTCTTCTTGCAAAGTATGTTTCAAACTATTGCATTCCCCAAGAATAAAATCTTTACAAACTTGAGGTAGAGAACCTGAAATGAAACTCCTACTAGGAACTATTTCACTTGCCTTCATGGTTACTTTCGAACTTTCTCCACAATATTGTCCATAGCCAAGACCCAAATACTTAGGCCTTTCCTCAACCATTATTGGCTCAACTATGCCCTGTTCATGTTTTCCCAATCCTTTTCCTTGATAGCCCATTTTTTACATCAACTTGGACCCTATGCCTCTTGTATGTTTTTCAAAAGAACTAGCATAAACATTCTTAGAGGAAATTGAAGACAAACTAGGATTTTTTACCTCTTCTTCAAGCTGATACTTAACTAAGGCTTCTTTGGAAACAAGGAGTTATGTCTCCATCTCATGCATCCTTTCCAGGCCTACATTTGCAATATGAAGTTGTCTCTCCATTTCCTGCAATTTGTCAAAAAGCAACTGCTTCTCTTCCTTCATGGAATTCAAATGCTCTCGAAGTCTGGTGCTCTTCCTTTCATCCTCATACATTTCTCTCACCATATCCATCATGATGAACAAGTCTTACTTCATGTCTTCATCAAAGAATCTTGTGAAGGAGGAATATTTTTAGAACTCACTTGTAGAAGTTGTCATTATAGAAAATAACTTCAACAAAATTCACAAAGAGCTTATTCAAGCATCCTTTGGCAAACAAACCTTCTTGTGTTTCAAAGGATTGCCTTGAGGTCCTTGGGGTAAGGAGAATGCCTTCAACCCTTTTTACTTCTTGTCCTCTCTTGTACTTAGCTATCTGTAGCTTTCCCTTCACCTTTGCAAACTCAAAAAATAGTCAGTTTACAAAAAATCAAATAGTCAAATCCTTTGTATTGTTTAAACACCTATCAAGTCAAACAAGCAATCTATTGCTCTATCTATCAAGCAGTTATGCTCTGTCAATCAAGCACCCTATTGCTCTATCAGTCAAGCATCTTATTTCTCTGCCATTCAAGCAATCATGCTCTGTCAATCAAGCATCTACCTCTGATACCACCTGATCTGAAATGAGGGTTTAACATCTTGTTATACTTACAAGAACCTCCCACTCCAAAGCTTAACAAATATATGATCTAGCTTATGTTGACAATTGCATAATTAAGTACTTGAAATAGGTGTATGTCTTTGTTTTCTCTAACTATTTTAGTGCTTTAAGTGTTTCTGTTGATATAAACACATATAACAGTAATATAATGAAACAAATAAGCAACACACACATAACATCAAATTTAATCTAGGAGCTCACCCTAATATCATGGGCTACATCTCCTTGAGCTCTTGGGTCTTTGGGATTATGGTAAAGCTTCTTTCACAAGTTCCACACTTAACTCCAAAGGTTACTGAACTGAACCAACGGGCTTAGAATACCATCTATATCCCTGTCTATCCTTATTCTAGAAATAGATCTAAGCTTCCTTGGACTTGATTCCTTCAATCAATGCTCTGAGCTGTCTTGAGCTTCTTGATGGCACTAACTCCCTCAAAATTCTTCAACTATCTCTGAAACTTCTTCTTCTAGCTTCAGCACATATCAAAAACCTACAACAAACTGATCATTTGATCATTTGTTGTTTGAAACTTCCCAATAGCATCGTGGCCCTTAGAAGTCCCTAAATTCTTTTGCGAATCCCTGCAATGGATTCAGAAGGTCCCTTATAGCCAGAGTTGACTATTGGATCACTGAGAATAAGTACTAATAGCTCCTACAACTGCCTCCAACGTCTGGTGGCTTTTAAGCTCCAAATCGATCTTCCTAGATGAAATAATCCATGAAGATGACTTCCTCAACTTCTCTGGACTATCCCATTGGCGTCAAAAGACTCTAATTAGCCTAGCGAGCCTCTTTTTCCACTCTCTCTGAGTTTCTCTATCTCTCGGGCTTTGCCTCTGTTTTCTATGGACTCTCCCTTAAAACTGCTCTTTGAGTGCTTTTATGCGATATCTCCACCAATATTGGCAACTGGACCTGACTCCAACTAAACTTATCATATCCGCTAAACTTTAGCCACTCTGCCAGGCTGACCATCGGAGGTCACCATTACATTAACTTCCTGGCGCACATATGTGCGGTATAATCCTAGCGGTTAGGGATAATCCTCCATAGAGCTTGCGATCGGGTTAACTCTTAACCATCAATCTATCCCATCCATCCAATGGTTGTCGTGTCGTCTACTGGCCAACTAGCCTGGATGATCTCCCCTTTGATGTGACCTCGCTCAATCTAACGGACATCGCGCAATCTCGCGCAGATTTCTGCACGACCGATATCAAATCGTGGGCACATGAGAAAAGCAGTTTTGCCCTCCTACGTGTTGCCTGCTGAGGCTAATCGCGTGATTTTGATAAATTACTGCTTCCAGCTTTTTGCACGCACAAGAAACTGTTTACCACTTGGCTGATTACTTCCCACGTGCCTAATTCGTATTTTAAGAAAAGGGTTTTTAATAAAAATTTTAGCACTTAAAGCCAATGTTAACCTTTTAGCCCTAATTCACATTAAAAGCCAATATTAACCTTTTAATGCTAATTTACATAGAACTGGTGATCATGTGAACTGCAATGGTTTACCTTGTTTGCAACATTGTCTACAACCTTTATCCTTAACTACGGTTAAGGTCCTTAATCAATATCTGATCAGAAAAATAGGATTCCTTAACATGTTGATGGCACTTTTATTGTCAAAGATAATAGGAATAGGTTGATCATAAAAAATTTGCACATATTGCAAATGTTGCTTCATCCATAAGAATTGAGTGCAAAAATAAGTTGTTGCTATATATTCTAGTTCAGAGTATATAGAGAGATTGGAGTTGGCTTCTTGCTCAACCATGAAACTAGATATTCTCCAAGAAATAATGCACCACCACTAATGCTCTTTTGATCATCTATATCACCTACCCAATCAACATCAGGATAAACAATTAGTGAAAAATATTTAGCTCTTGGGTACCAAAGTCCATAGTCCATTGTGGCTTTGAGATATATGAGAATCCTTTTGGCTACTAGAAGATGGCTCTGACTGGGGGCTACCTGAAATCTTCCAACAATACCAACTTCTTTCATAATGCTTGGTCTTGAGGTTGTCAAATATAAGATGCTTCCAATAATATACATGTATAAAGTCTAGTCCACTTCTTGTGATTCATCAATCTTTCTAAGCTTGCAACCTATAACCATTGGTGTGCTTACCAAAGAACACTCCTCCATGCCAAATTTCTTTAATACTTCGTTGAGATACTTGCTTTGTGAGATAAAAATCCCATTGGGAGTTTGTGCAATTTGCAAGCCAAGGAAATAATAAATCTCTCCAAGCATAGACATATCAAACTCGACCTTCATATCAACTTCAAACTGGCATGTTAGTTGATTTGAATCACTGACAAATATAATATAATCAACATAGACAACCACCACTAGTAATTCACCACCATTAGCTTTAACATATAAATTATTGTCATTTGCGCCTATTTTGAAACCACACTAGAGAAAGTAACTTGGAATACCAAGCTTGTGGGATTCCTTGAGACCATACAAGACCTTCTTTAGCTTTACAAACATAATCAAATTGATCTGATAATTGAAAACCATTTTGCTACTCTATGTAAACTTCTTGTACATCTCCATTTAGAAACGTAGATTTGACATCCATTTGATATATCTTGAATTTCTTGAAACAAGCAAATGCCGAAAACATTCTAATTGCCTCTAATCGAGAAACAAGAGAAAAAGTTTCATCAAAGTCCAGGCCTTGATTTTTGCATAGCCTTTGCACACTAATATTTCCTTATTCCTTGCCACTTCTCCACATTCATTCAACTTATGTTCCAATTACATTCTTGTTTGTTGCTCTAGGAACAAGCTCCCATGTCTGATTTTTCTTGATTCGGCATAATTCTTCATGCATAGATTTTAAACAATTATCACACTGGCTAGCCTACACAACATATTTTGGCTCTATAATCGATAATAGAGTTGCACGTGCTTGAGTAGGGGGATTTAGTAGATTGCTTCTTGTATGTACACCTGTGTTTAAATCAGCAACAAGTTGATCAGTTGGGTGGTGTTTTTGCTCATACCTTGAAGGATCTTTTGCTCGAGGATTGAGGGGTTCTTCATATTCTTAATCTAAAAGTGGCTCATCGACCTTCTCATCATTGTTGACTGGATTAGTGGAGCTAGTATTTACTGGATGATTGACTTCAGATTCAATATACTCATCAACTTTGACATAAATAAAATCAACAATCCTCTCTGTGTTTTTGTTATAGCATCTATATCCCTTGATATTTTGAGAGTATCCAAGAAAGCTACCTTCATAAGTTTATTATCCCTTGCATCAAAATTACCAAGTTTGTCATCATTCTTCTTGATATAGAACTTACTTTTGAACACTCTAAAATGCTTGACTATTGCAGGTCTTCCATACCAAAGCTCATAGGGAGTCTTATCATTGTTTGGTCTGAAGTGAGATTTGTTGAGAATCATTATTGTTGTATGAATGAATTTGGCACAAAATTTTTGCTTAACCTTTCTTTCTCCCATCATGGATCTGACTAACTGTTGAATAGATTGATTGGCTCTCTCAGCTACACCATTCTACTATGGAGTCTCTACTATAGTAAAATGCCTTTTGATGCCATGTTTCTTGCAAAAATCATTTAATTCTTTTGAAGTAAACTCACCTCCATTATCAAACCTTATGCTCTTGATTTTACAGTCGGTTTCATTTCTATCCATGGATTTAAAGTCTTTAAACTTCTAAAAGGCTTATGAATTTTCTCTTAAAATTGAAACCCACATCATTTTGCTGAGATAATCAATGATAAGCATGAAATACAATTTACATGTGGGTGACTACATTTTTGATGTTCAACACAAGTCCATATGTACTAACTGAAATGCCTTAGTTGATGAGATCTCATTGGACTTGAATGGTACTTGAGCTTACTTACCCAACTAACAAGACTTGCAAATAGTATTCTCAGGCTTTGATAAATTTGGCAGATCTTTGATAGCATTCTTCTTGCCCAATCTGACTATCTGATCAAAATTTAGATGTCCAAGACTCCTATGCCACAGCCAACTGTCATCAATATTCGACAAGTAACACCTCTCTGTCTTCTCTATCAAAACATAGACATCATTATATGTTCTCACAACTTCAACTACAACTTCTCTAGTGCCTACATAATTGATTTGATAATTATTAGCCTTGAAAATCACATCATAACCTTGGTCACACATCTAAGACATACTAAGTAAATTATGTTTTAGCCCATCAAGAAATAAAAAATTCTTGGATTTATCTTTGCCATTAGACAGACCGAAAACTCATTTTCCAATAATCTTACCAAATGCATGGTTTCCAAAGTTCAAATTAACTTTCTCAGCTGCTTTCCATGTCATAAACTCACTTTTTTCTCCTAACATGTGCCTGGAATAGGCACTATTAACATACCAATGCCTGCCTTCACTTTGAGCATACAAAATAATATTACATTTCTCTAAAATTTCATTTTCTCTCCATACTTTGAGCTCCTAGCATGTATGCTTAACAACTAGATCAATCCTCTTATTCTTAAGTCTGCAATCAACTTCTCTATGCCCAAAATTTTGACAATTAAAGCATTGAATCAAATTATTCAAAGGATTAAAAGGATTTTTGTACCTGGGTATACTCTTCTAGATATATCTACAAATCTTGCTCTAATACCATGTATATTTTTACTATAGATTGAACAACTTATGTGATATTCTAAAACATAAGACAAGAAACTACTCTACTCATCAACGGAAATAAAATTGATTGATGAAAATAATAAGTAGAAAAAGAAGAATAGCAATCGCACATGATACAATATTTTTCTGGTGAAAGCAACTACAAAAAACCCAGACTATTTATATTGCATTAACCAAAAGATCTGAGAAGAAATTACAATGCTTATTTAACCCGAACAATTCTTGCACAAGTACAATCTATCTCACTACTTCCTAGGCATGCCTTGGATGAATACAAATTCTCTGCTCAATTTTGAGCTCAACTTGCACAATTATTTCCTATCCTTTGCTTGACTGACTTCCTTTGACTAACACTTAGCCAAATTCCTAGCCTTCCAAGATCCTACTTACTTGCACAATTCTTGAGAGAATTAGACCATATTTAATTGGGAAGATCCTCATCCATAACTGCACAATCCATCATAGGCCTTTTATTGATTTCATGCACCATCTGTAAAACTCAGAAAATTATACAATTAATAGTACATTATCCATGAACTCTAATCTCAACTAGTCTTCTTCTGAACTAACATGCATGGGTTATTTTGAGTGATTTATCAGTTATCTGATTGATCACTGCATGTGAATTAAATCCAATTTAATTCACTTGACCACTCACAAGTTCCTCCAACATTTAGAACTAGTTTACATAAATTTAACTCAATTAAACTAAATTAAATAATTACAACTCAAGAGAACTCAACCTGGGCCATTTAGGGATCACTACACATGACTCTAGATAGACTTCCAACTCGAATTTCCTAAGTCAACTAAGTCTATTTAACTTATTTAACTATTACAAGATGCCATGAGAATAGAATTTTGATTTAATTCAAGGACAAGTTAAACTAGAATTTCTTAATGTTATTTTTAACATTTCTTGTTGCTATTTAAAACACTCCCTCTCAACAAGAAAGGAATTCAAATCTATCCCGATATGGTACCTTTGGAATATTCTGCATGCAACACTTCTCTCTAGTGTTGTTGCCACTTCAACTTATGAAACTAAAAAAGCATCCAAACTGAATCAATACGATGCATCTATCACTAGAGTCTCTGTCTGCTACTAGCTATTGCACTGTCTACTAAAAACTCTATGCTTTTGTTGACTTTGCATTATGCCATCTACACTGTTTCCAACTCTATCTTACACTGCCGAGTATCTGACTATTTTTAGTCTCTACCTTTGTCACTCTAACATCTAAATACATCAAACGCCATTGATCCCTTCTGCTATTGTGTATTGTGGGATCCCATAGAAGGGTAATGATCCATGAGACAAAACATCTCAATGGACCCTACCCAAATTTCTACACTCTCGGGACTATTATTTCACATCACCCCACCTCTCTCCTGGAGGTATGGCCGCATGTGCTCCCTCTACACACTTGGCTCAAAATATCCCCCTACTGGAGGTCTCTGCTTGAGTGGATTCCTCCACTCGGTCTCCTCTCTGCTTCTCTAATTTTGGCTGCTCCACAACTTTCTGAGGTTGTATGTTGAGAGGTAATGCATGCTCTCTCTCAACCACCAAGTCTCTAACCCTTGCCTTGCTCCTCAAATCTTTTCATACATCTTTGACCTCGGAGCATACAGGTTCTTCACTCACACAATAGTCTATTTCATCTGTCCCATGGTGATGTGTCTAAGGAAAACATTCCCTTTGATAAATATCACATTGTGTGGGCACTCTAGAAACTCAGGTTTTCACTGTAACTGTCCCGCTGTCGCAATTTTTTTTAAAAAAAGAGATGATTTTAAATCGGCGATATCTCCATCATCTGAAATCCAATTTAGACGATGTTTTTTTTATTTGGGTATTTTTTCGCAAGGAATCCAGATCTTCTATTTGTTTTTGAAATTTTTCACAAAAAATTACATCTTCTTTGCAATCTCGCCGCCCAAAAAATTCCTGCTCTTCAATCTACCAATATCAATGATCACAACTCCTTTTGTGTTCCTAAACATTGGCTCATTGATCTACCCACTAGAATCCTTCTTACTCCATTAACAAGTCTACACATAGGGTCTTCTAAATCTTCCCTAAACTAGAGCTCCATCAATTTGCAAGGACAACTTCAAATTCTTCTCTTCTATTGTGATTTATGCTCCAATATCATGTAGATATTTCTACAAATCTAGCTACGATACCATGTATATTTTTACTGTAGATTCAACAACTTATGTGATATGCTAAAACATAAGACAAAGAATCTACTCTACTCATCAACAGAAACAAAATTGATCGATGAAAATAATAAGCAGAGAAGAAAGAATATCTATCACACATAACATTTCTCTGGGGAAAATAATTGCTAAAAACCACGACTACCTATATTACATTAAGCAGAATATCTAAGAAGAAAATATAATACTTGTTCAACCCAAACAATTCCTACACAAGTACAATCTATCTCACTGCTTCCTAGGTAAGCCTTGGATGAATACAATATGCTTTGCTCAACCTTGAGCACAACCTACACAAGTATTTCCTATCCTTTGCCTGACTCACTTCCTTTGGCCAATACTTAGCCAAATTCCTAGCCTTACAAGCTCCTACTTCTTTGCACAATTCATGAGAGAATTAGCCCATATTTAATTGGGAAATTCCTCATCCATAACTGCGCAATCCATCATAGGCTTTCTACTGATTGTATGCACCAAATGTACAACTCACAAAACTATACAACTAATAATACATTCTCCATGAACTCTAATCTCAATTGGGTCTTCTTATGAACTGACCTGCATGAGTTATTTTGAGTGATTTATTAGTTATCTGATTGACCACTGCATGTGAATTAAATCCAATTTAATACACTTGACCACTCACTAGTTCCTCCAATAGTTAGAACTAGTTTAACTGAATTTAACTCAGTTAAACTGAATTAAATAATTACAACTCAAAAGAACTCAACCTGGGCCCCTAAAATTTAGGGATCACTCTACGTGACTCTATATAGAATTCCAACTCAAATTTCCTAAGCCAACTAAGTCATTTAACTTAGTTAACTATTACAAGTTGCTATGAGAATAAAATTTCAATTTAATTCAAGGACAAATTAAACTAGAATTTCTTGATGCTATTTTTGATATTTCTTGTTGCCATTTTCAACAACTCTTTCTCTATTTGATTGACTAATTTTGCTGATAATTTCTTCATTTTGATCTGAGTTGCTTGTATGATAAATTCACCCTTTCATTTGTTTCCTTGTATCCATAATTGGTGCATGTAAAACAATAACTTGGAAATATATCTGCATACCTGGGATAAAATTGACTTCTGATGCTTTGTTGGGCTACTCTCTATGTATTTTTGTTTTCTCCTCCAACATTATTTTCCTTTTGTTGAGAAAAATTTATCCTTCTATTTCATTACTATTGATTAGACTCTTGCTGAATATTGGGTTGTGTGCTACTATGTCTTTTTGATGTTGTGTTGACCCTTCTTTTGTTGTTGCGTTGTCACCATTTTTGGCTTATTCCACAAATGAAATCAACTTATTTCACTTTAACTCTATTGTTGAGCTATATTCGGCTTCAAATCCAAGGCCAGTTCAATTAGTGGAGACTCTTTGTGCTTCCAGAAGCTAATTTAAATTTTCATTCCCCTTTCCAAACTTCTGATTAAAGCTCAGCTGAGTCTTTTCCTTTTCTAATTCTTTTCTTAGAAAAACAACTTCTCTTTCAAGATTTTCACATGCTTGATTCTTCTCACTGAGCTACGAATATAAAGTCTCGTGAATCTTCTTTCCTTCTTCAATATGCAAGAGCAAAGGTTCTATAGCCTCAACTTTGTCTTTGATAAGAAGCTCTTTCTGGGTTTTATTTTTCTTTTTCATCCTTTTAGTCTGTTCAAGCGCACTGACCAGATCTCCTTCTAATTCAACCTGTTGAAGCCCCAAAAATCGGGTCTACAACAAGGGGGATACCCACACGGTCCAAACCTTGAAAACAACTCCTTTTCTGTTTGGGATGGTGGGTCCAACTAGGGATAATGGGACTAGTTTCCCAATTTGTTTGTGATGATAAGAATTTGATGTTTCCTTGCTAAAGTTTTCTAAGTAAAATGCTTTTAGTCTAAAATCTAATTTAAAACATGCAATTTTATTCTAATGAACGGAAATATCTAATTCTAAAACTAACCCGGGATTTAAATTTTCACTTATACGATCCAAAATAGTTTTTAACATCAATTGGTAATAAAGATCATTCAATCGCTACTAGAAAAGAATTCGTTAAAAATGAATTGTTTCGTATAAGAAATTAGCCGAAACAATTGTGAGAAGTGTATTCATAATAAGTCATTCATACATTAAAGCATAAATAGAATAGTCACCACCGTACAAAAGTGCCAAATTATAACTCAAACATTCAAGCCTTCATATATAAATAACTGAACATAAAATATTACTTTGACACATAAGTAGAAATCATTAAGAGATAAAAGTACCATTGATAACAAGTTCTACTCATGAGCTTCAGCAATATAGATTTATCTCTTCCTAATTCAATATCTAATAAGAGTATAGAAATGCATTTCAGTTGCAGACATTAAACATAGATATCAATAAATCTCGTTCCATTCATTCATCAAAACCTCCTCTGAGGGTGCAGAAGTGCATGTTCTGAGGAAACGTTTTTTGACAAATTTCAAGACCCCTCTCTAAATGCATGGGAGGGGTTAAAATACTACTAACTAAATACTAAAAATAGTTTATTAAAAAAATATAGGAGGAGGTTTAAATGATCGTCCTCATCTAAGGAAAAAATAAATAAAAAATAAAACTAAAATTGTATCTGGCAATTAACTATCTATGTATCTATTCTCTGAGATCGCAAGCATTCAGCATCGGCATGAGGAGTGTCGATTGGCCGACCTTCGATTTTAGTTGTCCTGCGAAAATAGAATCGGCAAGTGTTGGCGTTATCTTCTCGGCAGAATTTGTAAGGCACTTGAGAGTCATGCATTGACTGTGTAGTTTAACCAAGTACTGCCAGTAAGTGTCCCAATTCAACTTGGTTAACTTCTTGATGGAATCTGCCTTTTCCTCAGCCTTCTGTTTCCAGCTTGTTTTCAGTTGTTGTGCCTTTGGTAGAAATCCCGAAGCGGTTTATGATATCAGGTTTGCTCTATGTAGATTTTCATTGACACATTCAATGATATTATTCGTCATTGTCGTTGCTTCTTCCGCTGCCTGTTCTACCTTTTTAATCTATGCATCCCACTTATGGAACAACATTTCTTTGTGGGCTTCATTGATTTTGAGCAAGCCCGCTTTCTTCCCTTCCTCCGATTCCTGCCAAATCAAATAATCAGAAATTATTTTATCAATTAAATCATAGTCGAGTCACAAATCCACAACTTGACTTGTAATTTTATCACTCATCTCGCAATGGGAACTCCATTGCGATATTCTTTGGCATAGTACCTCTTATTGTTGCAAGAGTTGCTCATTCAAGGCAAGGGCTTCTGAGACAAACTCTGTGATTTTGGGGTCATCTTTATGCATTTCTAGCATGGCCTCTAATTGATTTTCCTTTTTGGCCAAATTGTTCTGATACCCCAGCTGCATCTGTTGAAAATCTTGTTGTAATTTTTCTAATTTCTCCTCTGCTTCTCGGTTGGCACTGGCCTGCTATAGCTATTGTTGCAAAACTTGGATTTGTTACTCTCTATCCTTAAGTAATAGATATACCTTGAACACTTTATCAATAGTAACAGAAGCATAGGCTCCTACAATCTGGGATAACTTAGTCAAATTTTCAATAGGGTCAGTGGTAGGGTCTCGCCAAAGGACATCTAGTTGTTCTGCCTCAGGTGAGAACACGCTATCAGATTTCCATTTATTTCTTTGTCTTCTTACCACTGCCTTGTGCTGTGGACTATAAAATACATCTAGAGGAGGAATCTCCTCTATTTTCAATATGATTTTAGATGATGGGGTTATGGGAATATGCTCCGTTTCTGGAGCATTGTTGACTGTTTCAATGATCATACCTGTCATTGTCTGCACTGTACTCTCAGGTGTCTTCGTGTTATGCTCATCAGTATTAATCAATTCATTGAATGTTTCCCACTCTTTATCCAGCTCAGTTCTCACTGGCTTTGGTGGCTAGATGAGGGGAGGGGGAACCTTCACCTGTGGTGTCATCAAAACCTGTTGCTCTAGGTGCTCTTTAGATTGGGCAGTATCTCTGACTAACCCTTCACTTTTATTATGGTCGCTCTCAGACTGTTTAGAGAGTTTTGGTGACTCTTTCCTAGATTTAGACCTGGACTTGTATGTACCCGAGCTTTCACTTAAACTAACACTGAGATTTGGCTCCCTTATTGGTTCTATGTGCAACTTATCCAAGGAGATGTTTGCTAATCTTCTCTCTCTGTATAGTTTGATTCTTAGAATTTTGCCGGGGGAAATTGAATTTGAGCCATATGCAAAATGTCTTTCAGTGTGCTTTTCTGTTGGAAGATGTCGTCAAAGAGATCATCTTCTTTAGAAAATACCTTTATCTTGACAACTGTAGTAAAATTCTTAATGACATCAAAGGGATCGAATTGTCTCCCTGGAAATTTAAACAGTCGTAGACTCAGCATGTTGTCTACTTCTTTGAATGCATGACTTAAATTAAATAGTGAAAAGGCCCCACAAGCCATAAGAAATTGCAGCCAGATGGCCTTTTTCTTATCTTTCAATTCTTTGCTCATTCCTCCCACCCCGCAGGTCTGGTAGGCAATTTCTCGAGCCAATAACTTATCAGGAACATACAAGGGTAGCATATGAGGGGAAGCAATGCTTCCAAATACTTTGACATAAGTGAAAAACTCTTCCCCAAACCATCTTCTGGAAGAGAGAATATCAACTTCTTCTTCGGGGGAAAATCTTGGGGCGTTCTTATTATACAACATTTTGTGAAGAGGTAACATAACTCCATGACAAATTTTGTAAAAATACGGGATAAACTTAGAATCCCACAATTCCTTATGGTAAATGTGAATGGGTAAGGGATTCTGTATAGTCCACTTCCAACCCATTAAAGGAAATCTGGAAACAGAATAGATTGCATCCATAACATAAGCTACTAAAAAGCAAGGAGGATAAATCCTCTGAGAGGGAGTTATTTTAGACCAATAGTTCCTAATAGCCGAGGCTAAATTATCAGACAATATCTGAGCCCAATCTATAATAGTGGCGTTAGTAGCCGCATCTAATAGGGGTAGCCACTCGGATGAAAACTTGTTGATGTCAGGGCTTCCAAATAGCCTACATAGCATAGCAACAGCAAAACAATATGGGGAGGAGAGGGAACCAATACTATACATACCATGTTTGTCCTATTTCAATGGCTCTTCCCTTGCCGACCAGTTCTTAGTGCACTCTACCAAATCCTCGTTTTCTTTGGCGAACTTCTCCACGAAATACTTGTTGTAGCTTGCCTGCGGCTCTAGTAAATGATACATAAGCCTTAAATCTTGTGGGGTGAATGACCCAATGAGCTCTTGGCTCTGAGACTTGAATTGTCTGTATGTTATATCAGCACTGTCCAATACCCACTTGACCATGTCTATATATGGAAGTATCTTAGGTCTTGCCACTATTCGGTGCAGGAATGAACATGCAAGTTCAGTAATTGATGCTTCAGATGACCTGCATGACTCTGCTGTCACTTTAAATTCCATAACTCTGGGGTTTCCTTCTTCGAGCAGACTGTACATGCCTTCCCAAGTGGATATGCCGACATCTCTGGTACAGGTGGTGTCTGTGAATAAGGGTGTCATCTCTTTGTCCTCAGCAACCAGAGCTTTTCCCTTCTTTCCCATTGCACTCTGAACACTACTGTGTACATTATTCTACTTGCCACTCCTGCAAGTTTACAAGTAAGGAAAGAATAATGGTAAGAGATAAGGTGACAGGAAAGCTCTTAATTCTGAAATCATATCAAATATATCACCCTGTGTGAAACAACCTTTCGATCAGATCTAAATCTTATCTCATAAATGACCATCAATAAACCACTAAGTTGACATTAATTCCCATAACTTGGTATCAGATTACGAGAAATATTTCATTGAAGAATGAGCCCTGCCGATCTATGATAAAGCGATTTTGCGATTTTCTTCGCAATATCGCAGATCACAATATCACGAATCCTTTTCGTTAACAATCATTTATTTCCTTATGCAACCACAAGATGCGATTTGCGATATGCTTTATTGCAGATCGCAGGATCAGGATGTTTTATATTAGGTGATACTTGCAGCATATGAAATCTGCGATGTGTGATGAGTCTTTAAAGTGTGCGATCTCGCATCGTGTTTTCGCAATTTCGAAAGTTTGCTTATATGATGTCCTCCATTACCTTTTGTGATGCGATGTTTTATTGTTGAGAGAATGATTTTTATTTGAAACTTATCATAAAACTTAAGTTTTTTGGGTTTTGTGGATGTTTTCCTAAGTTTATGATAGTGTGTTTTATTCAAAGGGAATTATAAGTGCTAGTTTTTTTATTTTTTAGAAGGGTCCCCATTTATTTAGCTTTATTACTAATACTAAATAAAAGGGGGAGGGGGCGGGGGGGTGTTGCTGGCCACAACAATTGGTGATTCACTAGGAAGAACCAGTTATCTCTGATTATCTTTTGATTTTTCTAGAACTTCCAAAACAGAAAAGTCTTCTAGAAAATCAAACTTTATTATAGAAATATAAAACACATAATGTTTTTATCCATTAATGGTAGTTTGTTTCTTCCGTGCTAATTCTGATCATTTTCTTCCCAAAGCTAGTCATTGTATTGACATCAGCCACTACTTGGTTCTATAAAGATAAAAACAAAGAAATCTATGTAGATTAGTTTTAAGTATGCTCATTTATTGTAGGTAGAGCCTCTGCTGCCAGCAGGCGTTCATAGCCTCAATAGGGTTACCTGTTACCCAGCAATGATCATGTATCCTACTTGGAGAAATATAGAATTTTCAAAGATAAATCCAGATCCACACTTATTTCTTTTGTTTTCTTTTAATTCTTAAAGAATAATGTCTTGGTTTGGTAGCCAAATTATGGCAGTGTCATTCACTTGATTTATAACTTTGCTGAACAAGTTGGCTCGTGATGAGACCCTTTGTCTTTTGATTACAACAATCTTGAGTCATTGTCCTATTTTGGTATGCAGTTTTGGCAATGTCAGCAAGTTATAATATCTATGATCATAATAAGTCAACTTGTAACGAGACCTCTTATTCTTTAAGTTTATAGTGTATCATTGGATTACTCCTTGAAACTCGTAATTCCCTAGGTGGGGAGGAAGTGATTGGTTCCTTAAGAATAGCTCTGGATGACAATTATAGAGTTTTTTGGAGACAACTTTTCTACAGAGAACTTTCGTTTTGTTATTGATACTTTTTCATGATTGATGTAAAACAAATTCCCACTAAAGGTTGTTTTTATCAAAATTCATAAGGATGAAACTAGTAAAATTTTTAGGCTTGTAGCATTTGATTGTATCTTTCAATAATAATGATCAATTTTCCAAATTAGCTCTATTTATACAAGTGAAAAACAAAATCTAAAAGAAACACTAATCTTCTTCATGAATTCCAAAGGTAACCATTTACAACCTATTTTATTATCAAAATAAAGCTATAAACAATAATTTACAAATGTAGAAGAGGTAATCTTCTATGGAAAGTATTTTTTAAGGATTTTCCCATTAACAGGTAAAGATTCTCTTTTCCCTACTAAATCTTGCAACATGAAAGTCAATGGACCTATGATTTCAACAATTTGGAATGGTCCAAGCCACATTTGTTGGAATTTAGAATGTTTTCCTTTTTTTTCGTGAGCCTTATCCCATTTCAATACTAAATCTTCAATTTGAAAATCCTTCCTAGATACCATGTTTGAATCGAAGGAAGCCTTTACTAATGCTTGATGATGAGCATGTGTAACTTTAGCTTGTTCTTGTTGCTCTTCTAGCTTAAGGATCTGTAGTTGTCTTAGTTGTAAAGATGAAGTTGGTGTTTCATCAATAAATTGAACTAAGGCCAAAGAAGGAATTGCTAGATGAGTTGGGAGAACTACTTCTTTCCCATAAACTAAATTAAAGGGAGAAGTGCCAATGGAGGCTTTTTGAGCTATTCGGTCTGCCCACAGAGCATACATCAAAGAATTGTGCCAATTTTTGTGATTTTGATCAATGGTCCACTTAATGATTCTGATTAAGTTTTTATTCGTTGATTCAGTGAACCCGTTCCCTTGTGGGTAATAATTGGCAAAATATTTAAGCTTAAAACCTCTTTTAAGTGCAAATTCACTCATAGTATTTCCAGAAAAATATGATGCATCGTCAAGCATTAAAGTAGAAGGTAGACCAAACTTGGTGATTATGAACTGATCTATGAAATCAATGGTATGTTCAGCATTAGTTGTCTTGAGAGGAACTGCTTCTACCCATTTAGTAAAATAATCTGTAGCTGTAAGGATATACCTATGTTGTTTAGAAGAGTGAGGAACGATCTCACCTATTATATCCAATCCCCATTGATTAAATGGTTGATCGATATTGACTGGTTGTAATGGCAATGATGGTTTCTTCTGTCTTTCGGTAGCAGTTTGACAAACTTGACATTTCCTTATATAACTATGCGCATCTTTAAATAGTGTAGGCCAATAGTATCCTGTGTGCAAAATTTTATGTGCTGTAGCATCTCTTGCATAATGTCCACCTGCTAGTTCATCATGGAGTTCCTGTAACACCTTTTCAGCTTCAGATTTCTCAAGACATCGAAGAAGAACAAAATCATAATTCATCCTAAAAAGCACATCGTTTACGAGTTGACACTGCTTGGCTTTCAATCACAGGGCTCTTTCTTTGTATAATTTAGATTTGAAGGAGCATACCCATTTTTTAGATAAAATATGATATTAGCATATCTCGAATCAATATCGTTTAGGCTTACCTCATACATCTGTACCTCTTGATTTGGAGATGGTATTTCAGAAATAAGCGATGCTCCAGCCAACATCTTGCAAAAGCCTTGACCTTTTACAATATTTGCTGGCTTGATCTCAGCGTCGTATTCTTGTAGGGAAGTGACCCAATTTTCTCTCTTTTCACCCACGTCTTTATGTACTAAAAGATTTCTTACCGCTGGAAACGGTACTATGATTTTTGTATGGGTCTTAAGAAGAAAGGGTCTAAAATGTTTGATCGCTTTGAAAACAACATAAGCTTGTTTCTCAACGTCAGAATAATTTAATTCAGCCCCTTGCAAATTTGAACTAAAGAAGGCAATTGAGGCTTCCACCTTGTCTTGATTGGCTTGAGTGAGTATTACAGCATATGACTTCTTAAAGGCAAATGTATACAAAATGAAAGGATCGGAAAAATTTTGAGTTACTAGGGATGGGGCATTAACAATCGCTTGCTTAATCAATTTGAATGCTTCATACTTTGATTGGCCCCATTTGAAGAGAAAATTCTTCTTGATCATTGCTTGTAATGGTGACACAATCCTTGAGAAGTTTGGAACAAATATTTTAACAAAATTAATCTGGCCAAGGAAGGATTTCATGGCTTTCTTATTATGTGGTAAGCATATTTCAGAAATCTCCTTAATTCTATCGAGATCAATATGGATTCCAAATTTTGACACTATAAATCCAAGAAGTTTTCCTTCACTCAATGCAAAAAGGGACTTTTTTGGATTAAGTGAAATCCCATACCTTTGACAACGTTGGAAGATCTGCTTTAAGTCTCTAAGGTGATTACTGCGTTTTTTAGAATATATTGTTATGTCATCCAAGTAAATCACCACTGATTTGTTTACTAATCTCTTAAATTCGATATCCATGGCCCTTTGAAATGTGGCGCCAGCGTTAATAAGCCCAAAAGGCATCTTTTGATATGCATAAGTACCCCATTTGGTTCCGAATGTGGTTTTTAGTTGATCATCGGGATGGACCAAAACCTGGTTGTAGCCGGAGAAACCATCTAAAAAGGACATTAATTTTCATCCTACAACTGCTTGCAATATTTGTTCCATAGGAGGCAGGGGAAATTATCCTTTTGGCAGGCTTTGTTAAGATTTTGAAAGTCAATACAAATTCTAATGTCTCTGTTTTTCTTTATGACTGGAACCAAGTTGGAAACCCATCTAGAATGTTGAACAGGAAAAATAATTTTGGCTTTCAATAATTTATTGAGCTCAGATTTAATCTGACTTTCCAGATTAGGATGGATCTTCCTCAGATTTTGCTGGACAGGTTTTTCGTCAACTATCATCGGGATAGTATGCTGAATGATTAAAGTGTCGTAAGTCTTAAGGTCATCATAATTCCAGGCAAAGACACTTTTATACTGTTTCAAGAGCCGAACAAAGGCTAACTTTTCTTCTAGGGCTAGGCCAAGACCTAGGTTGATATTTTGTGGCTTGGTATCCATTCCTAGATTTACTAATTCATAGTTCAGAGTCGAACTCTAAAGTTTTGAATTGGTAGACCTTTTAAATTTGTCTTTCAAATCATATAGGTCTTCCAATTTGACTACAGATTTTGGTATAGCATTATTAGTGCTCTCTAATTGTAACTGCTTGTCATGTTGGTCCTCATCAATTATCTGATTAGTATAAGATTCTTCTGATGTTAGGAAACTTACAATATTAGGATTATCATTAAAAATTATCCAGTTGGTAACATTATCAGGGATGGAGGGCCTAAAGATCAATTTGATTGAGAATCTGTTTGGGCTATAGTCTTATGAGAGAATGAGCTTGGAAGCTACATTAGCCAGGAGGTCAACACTAGCATTTTGGAGTTTGGGAATGGATGAAATATTGAATGCTATAAAATGTTCAGTCAGATCTTGCACTAAAGATTGATAATGCTTTAAATGACCTGATAGACAATGTATAGTATTTCGTACCTGTTTAATAATAATTTCAGAGTCTCCAAAGACTTGTAGATACTTGACATCTAGTTCGATTGCCTTGTATAGTCCTTGCACTAAAGCTTCGTATTCTGCAGTGTTGTTTGTGCAATCGAACTCAAGTCTACAAGTTAGAATAGTTTTATTCCCTTCTGGACTAACTAAGACACATCCTGCTCCTGCTCCATCATTAGACTTAGATCTGTAAAAAAATAATTTCCAAAATAAAAAGTTATTTACAGGACTATCTACAAAATTATCGCATTTAGAATTATCTATTTGAGAAAAGTTTTCTACTTGAGACAAAACAGAATGTTCTAAATAAGGCGAAGTATGAGCATTAAAATTTCCTAAGAAAGATTCAACAGAATAGTTGCCAATTATATTGTTGCTGTATGCTACAGGTTCATTTTCTCCTTCCAATTCCATCACTATGTATTTTTGGTGTCTTTCTCACTCAACCTTTATCTGATTTGGTTTACCATTATAAGGGAGCCACATGTGTGACCAGTCGGTCGCAAAGTATCCATGAAGCTTTTCAGACCAATCCCTACTAAGAATTAAACCATAAAATTCAGGAATGTCTGCAACTAAAATATCATTGACTTGACATACCTTTGGATTAGATGACAACCTTATGGTAACTTGATTTAGTTCACCAATTACTTCAACCTACGATCGGTCCAGCTGAACTATGTGTACTGCAGATTTTTTAGGTTGGACGTTTAACTTTGCACATATTGTTTTAGGTAAGATATTAGATGAAACTCCTAAATCTACCAAACAATTATGCAAGTTTTTATTGAAAATTTCATAAGTGAGAAGGAATGGGGGAGTATGGGATTTTAACCTACCTCCAATTAAAACAATATCATTTGGGTCAACTTTATTTGCCATATTAGTTGGTGGTCCTCCCATCTCATGAGAAGGTTGCGAGATTATAGTGGAAGGAAGAGGTGCAATGGGTATTGCATGTAACTCTTCCAAAAGTAGCTTTTGTTGATGTTTCAATTTGCTCAGTTCATAAAAAGTAATGTTAGCCCTAG
Organism: Pinus taeda; assembly: GCA_000404065.3. NCBI lineage: Eukaryota > Viridiplantae > Streptophyta > Pinopsida > Pinales > Pinaceae > Pinus > Pinus taeda. The sequence continues at coordinate 10,259 of APFE031682425.1, read as the reverse complement.
CCTTCTTCATGTCTTCAACGATATTATATTCCATCTCATCAGAAACAACTAGTGTTTTAGATGGAGTTAATGAATCGGATTGGACTGGACTTGTTGAGTTGCTTTTGGTGATGATTTCTTACCTGTGACTTTATCCTTAGATGTCGAGCTTGCACTCTTCTATTTAGAACTAGGTTGTGGAGGATTGAGTTGATTTCTACTTCTGGTACTGACTAGTGATGCCTCTTGATCCTTTTCATCAGGAAGAATGAAGTCCCACATTCCCTGTAACTCTACAACTTCATCTTCATCAGTATGTTCTTCATTAGAAACTTCCTCTTCTTCTCCTTCAGATTCTGCATTTGTTATAGTTGGGAGACTTTGAATCAGTTGAAAGATTTTTTCTATAAGGCTTGTAGGGTTTCTTAGAAGAAGTCTCCGCTACTTGTCTTTTAATGTCAACCATTTCATTAGACATGGTTTTTAGGACTTTCTGCAATCCTTCTAAATAAAATGGGTCTTTTGATTGCTTTTTCTTAGGATCATCTCTAAAAGTAACCTTCTTAGAATTTCTTTCATCGACAACGTTTTTCTTTTCTAAAGTTAAGATACGTTTTTCTACCTCTATCGCTTCCTTCATGTTTTCAGCCAATGTTGTCTTGGCGGATCTATCAACAAAGATCGCTATGTTCGATGGTAAAGCAGATATGTACCATTCACTTCAAACTTCTTCGCTAGGCTTGGAAGTGGTCGGAATTTTATTCAAAATCTTGTTGAAACACGAGTTAAAATCTTTGATAGGTTCTCTTGATTCAGTCTTTAGATTCGATAGATCATTGATCAATGTTGCCGTAGATCTATCATCACCGAACTTAGTCAAGAATTGCTCATGGAAAATGTCCCAACTAGTAATTGACCCTGATGGTAATGAAATATACCAAGATCTGGCTGTTGCTTGTAAAGTATAAGGAAAAAGTCTAACAACAACATCTTCATTAGTAACTCCATTTAAATTTATTGATAACATAAAGTTGTTTTTGTGTTCTTCTCCTAGCATGCCTACTTCAGGATTAAACTTGGGCAGCCATTTTTCAGGATGGGCCGGTAATTGACTCAAGGGCGCAAGCACTAAGACTGCCCCTAGATTATTCCATGGGTTTTGAGCCATCATTGAACTACTAACAGAGGAAAGTGCAGACAAAGTTCCTTGTGGTAGGGATGAGGATGTTATAGTTCCAATACTTTGATGGACAACAACTTGAAGTGGAGGGATGGATGGTTGAATTTGCAATGGGGAAGTTGGAATGGATGTTGATAATGAAAGAGTCTCACTATCAGACCCTTGAGGTGGCTTCCTTGCTCTTCTCCTTTTAGGTAGAGGTAATTCAGTTGGTTCAATACCAAACTTTTCACTCTATAATCTAGTAAGAGGATGAGAAGGATTGTATTGCGAAGTCACACTACCTTGAGATATTTCAGACTTTTGCGGTGATATGGAAAATCCTTGAATTTTATGGATCAAAGACTCAAATTCAGGAGGTTCGATAGTATATTTCTCTAAAATGTTTGGGTTTGTGGCGGTGGTTGTTGTTTTCTCAACTTTTCGCTTAAGATTGAAAGACTTGGAATGCGATGGAGAAGTCAGGGAATATGTTGAGGGCGATTTACTCTCAAAATGGTATTTAGATTTAGATTTACTAGCCATTCATAGTTCAGGGGCCTCCTTCTAGCGCCAAATATGTTGAAGCCCCTAAAATCAGGTCTACAACAAGGGGGATAACCACCCAGTCCGGACCTTGAAAGCAGCTCCTTTTCCATTTGGGATGGTGGGTCCGACTGGGGATAATGGGACCAGTTTACCAATTTGTTTGTGATGATAAGAATTTGATGTTTCCTTGCTACAGTTTTTTAAGTAAAATGCTTTTAGTCTAAAATCTAATTTAAAACATGCAATTGTATTCTAATGAATGGAAGTATCTAATTCTAAAACTAACCCAGGATTTAACTTTTCACTTATGCGATCCAAAATAGTTTCTAACAACAATTGGTAATAAAGATCATTCAATCACTACTAGAAAAGAATTCATTAAAAATGAATTTCTTCGTATAATAAATTAGCCGAAACAATTGTGAGAAGCGTATCGCATAATAAGTCATTCATACATTAAAGCATAAATAGAATAGTCACCATTGTACAAAAGTGTCAAATGATAATTCAAGTTACATTCAAGCCTTCATATATAAATAACTGAACATAAAATATTACTTTGACACATAAGCATAAATCATTAAGAGATAAAAAGTAGTAGTGATAACAAGTTCTACTCATGAGCTTCAGCAATATAGATTTATCTCTTCCTAATTCAATATCTAATAAGAGTACAGAAATGCATTTCAGTAGCAGAGATTAAACACAGATATCAATAAATCTCATTCCATTCATTCATCAAAACCTTCCCCGAGGGTGCAGAAGTGCATGTTCTGAGGAAACGTTTTTGACAAATTTCAAGACCCCTCTCTAAATGCATGGGAGGGGTTAAAATACTACTAACTAAATACTAAAAATATTTTATTACAAAAATATAGGGGGAGGTTTAAATGACTGTCCTCATCTAAGGCAAAAATAAATAAAAAATAAAACTAAAACTGTATCTGGAAATTAACTATCTATGTATCTGTTCTCTGAGATCGCAAGCATTCAGCATCGGCTTGAGGAGCGTCAGTTGGCCAACCTCCGATTTTAGTTGTCCTGCGAAAACAGAATCGGCAAGTGCTGACGCTATATTTTCGACAAAATTTGTAAGGCACTTGAGAGTCATGCATTGACTATGTGGTTTAACCAAGTACTACCAGTAAGTGTCCCAATTCAACTTGGTTAACTTCTTGATGGACTCTGCCTTTTCCTCAACCTTCTGTTTCCAGCGTGCTTTTAGTTGTTGTGCCTTTGGAAGAAATCCCAGAGCGGTTTCTGATATTAGGTTTGCTCTATGCAGATTTTCATTGACACAGTCAATGACATTGTTCGCCACTGTCGCTGCTTCTTCTGTTACATGTTCTGCCTTCTTAATCTGTGCATCCCACTTATGGAACAT
>APFE031682424.1:44763-62560 GCA_000404065.3 Pinus taeda | reverse complement strand
TTGTAGACTATTCATAAACAGATGGTTGCGTCCATACTGTGTCTACATGTGTCTATACTTGTGATGTATTACAAGATTGTTCCTATATCAGAGCAGTAGTCAGTTTTCTAGTTAGTTTTGATCTGAGTATGGGAATGCCTACCACAACGATGATATGATCTCATATATATATATATATATATTTTGCATTTGAATGTTTTTTACAGGTTCCAACCGGGCTCTCCGCAAAATGATCCTCGAAATGATAAAGTACTTCACTCTTCCTAAATGATAAATGAAATCCTCATCTACTACAGACTTCACACTTTATGGGGAAATCTGTTACACAAAAATATCGTCACCATGACTGTTTGCAGTCAGTATGGGTCTATCATCACTTATACTGGCCTCCTAAGAAAGTCTCAGACCTTAGCTCTTCATGTCAATCTTTGCAAATGAGAGAAAGACATTGAAAATCAATATTACTTTGGTTCCACACTTTCTCCTACTTTTACCTGCGAGCCTGCACCCTTTGTTCATATTACCTACGTATCTGCACGCTCTGTCTGTAAAGGGGTGGGTGTGTACCCCTGTAAAAGTCAAAAAGGCGCAAGTTTATCCTAAAAAACTCACTTTTGGGTTAATTCTAGATGTTTCTAGAAGGATTTTACGTGGATTGTTAGCTCCAGGTGGTTCTGCATCCCGAAAGAGAAAGGAGCTATCCCTTGATAAGGAGCTATCCCTTTGAAGGAGGACCTAGTAACTTCCCTCCATTGCACTATAAATTAAGGCATTGGGTCAGTTGCTGAAGAGGTTAGAAGCTGAACATTTTTGAGGGGAAATGCTGATGGAATTGGGACTTCCTAGTTAAACTTGAGAGGAGAGATCACATACCTTTTGGTTTCATTGAGAAGTGAGTGAAACTTGTCAAAGTAGAGGAGACTTCTTGTCGGACCCTGGGAGGAGCTTGTACAGCATCAAGGCACAGGTTGTAAAGTTCTTCTCTCATTTGAATTAATAGAATCAGATTCATTTTTCTCAACAAATTGTTTTATGTGGTTTGTTTCATAATCTCCTTGATCATTATGATAAATATGCTTTATGATAATGGCTTTTCAGGTGCTATTTAATTTGTTTGCTTGTTTGTGTTTGCAGACTTACGCTTGAAGGAAGCTCATTTGGAGCGAGGGAGCGAGGCTTCCACAAACTCGTATTGGACCCAAGGTAGGCCTAAAACACTTGTTTGCCTTCATTTTTAATTGCATATTTAAAGAAATATAGTTTTTTATTGGCTTGCTTGTCACTAGATATATTTAGATACTAGGAAGGTTGATCTTGTCTACAACCTCGACTCATTCCGCGTGACAAAGGCGAGGCATAATGTCATAGCATATAAATTTAACAATCAATATAATAATACATAGGGATATCTAGTTGCATACATCTAAGCTACTCATAATCATTAGCACTACATAAACATGTAAATAAATCACAATACCAATACCATGGAGTGGACAACACAACTACAGGTCTATATTAATGATAGGAAAGAGTGATTACAACCATTAGTTGCATCAAGCTTCTCTTAGTCCTCCAAGTCCTCTCTCTCTCTCTCTTCTTAACCTCTTGAAGAGCTAATGCCTAGTACAAGCTGCAATAGTCAATAGGAAATCCTTTCAATACTTTTGAGCTCTTTCACAATGGTCCTAGCCTAAAATATATAGCATGAGAAGATAAGCCTTGCCAAATCTTCCATGAGTTATTTTGGGCAAAAGCAGAGATGTTTCCATGCTTTATCTCTCTTTCCATATTTGTAGACTCTGTTAGTAATATAAATTCCTCAAACAGGTAAAATATGGACGTTTCCCTACTTTATGAACTGACATATGAGTGAATATAGGGATATTATTCAGTGAAGACACTCCTTTGACCTCCAGAAACTCACTAAAGTTGACTAACGCACCCCTGAGGCAACATAGAGAGTTATCCTAGGGACTAATGCATCTGATGCATGGATAGGAAGCTTTATAAAGAAACTTTCTAGTTCCTAGAGAGTGTTAGCTTGGAAAATAGGCTTGTGAACTTGGTCAATCTTTCAGTCATCTTGCCCTTCTCCTCTGAGATGATGAGGAGGTCATTTTCTTGTGTAACAAAAAAATGATGGGAAAAAAAATTAATCTATTTTTAGTTTTCATTGAATGTCTTAGGCACTGATGTCTACTCAACCAAATATTATCCCCAAAGGTACACCAAGTGGTATCATATGATTGGTTCCGATAAAGACACCTGGCATCATATTACTGGTGTAAATAAAGCGATAATGGCATATGATGTCATCACGACATGGTGGTATGAAATGACACGTGGAAAGTAGTTTTAGTATTTTGAGGGTCCTAAGGGGAAAAATATGGGTGACACGTCTCACCACTCATTAGGTGCCATGTGGAGGGATGACAGCAGATCATAGGTAGACATATCAAAGGTTGAGTATGTTGTTGAGTCGATTTAATCACTGTTAATTTGACTAAATCACAACCATTAATTGTCAACCAAGGGTAGGTCTATTTATTTCAAAGTAGTATGCATTGTCTATGCCATTACACTTTAGCCAAGAGTAAAAATATAAGACAGAAACAAATGTTGTTGAATTTAATTGCAGAAAGTAACACTCATGCAAAAATAAAAAACATTCTACAGAAATGAAACCAAATTTCATGTTATCGAGGAAAAGGCATGGCAAACACCATACGACTAACTAAGTCATCTGATTGAATAATATGCTCAAATCAATCCTATGTGACAACATATTAGAAATCTGGAAACAAAAATAAACCCATTCTGCAAATTACACGATGACAGAAATAACTTCACACATACTGAAAGGAACAATAATTAATATACCACTATGCCGCTGTTGCTGCTACAATGCCTGCTAAAGAGGAGGGCCCTTCCTCCCTAGCAGTGCACAGGGTTGAAATGTGAATTATTTAAGGTCCCAACACCACGTCTGTAAAAACATTAGCAATGCTATTATTTGTATTAAAATGATTATGAATTACAAAATAAAAATGATGACATTGCCTTTCTTTATTTACATGTAATTGAGTCCCCTTTATAATATTTACATGCCCAAAATAAGAAACAGATCAGTCATGAAAATCTCACAATTCTTGTGTTGATCAATATCGAGAGAGAATTGAAATCGTTACAACAATTTTTAAATACAAGGCCTATTGTTGTTACATAATTTCTAAAAATCACAACTACCTTGATTCACTAACCACCCATAGATAATAAGATCTTTATGACAACTGTCCTATGGAATAGTCCTAGACAAGTGCAATGTAGTCAACATCCTGTGGTGTAACACAAATTCGAGGTGTAACAACAATGCTTGAGGTGTAGCAACAACTCAAGGTGTAACAACAATTGGTTGAAACAACAAGTATTCAAAACCCCTTTGTGAATTATCACACCGTTGTTCATCCTTTGGCCATGGACTTTGGACCATGACCTGAAAGAAATAGAGCTAGAGAACTTTTTTCCATAATTTCCTCAGTTAGCCATCAAAAATATATCACCTCATTCATATTTAACAAAAATGGAAAAATAATATGTCATAACAAAAATAGATTCTTATAATCGGGTAAAAGGTAATTATGATATAAAGTCCATAGGTTCATAGGTGAAATGGTCAAGGATGGGGGGAAGAAGGTGTCTAAAATATGCACAAAACCTGAAATAAGATTGTCTCAGCATGATCCCTTCATCCATCATCATGTGACATTTCTCAGTAGTCAAAGAAACATTACTATTCACATCGTTCTAATACTTTTTCCAAATTGACTAATGCTATTTCAAAGGCATCCTTGTAGGGTGCAAAGTCATCCATGAAAATTTCTAGACAGTCATTCAACAGATCAGATAAAATTCCCAGTATCGCCCTTTGGAAAGTTGTTGGTGCATTACAGAGTCCAAAAGGAAGAACCCTGTATGAGAAAGTTCCCCAAGAGTAGGTAAACTTCATTTTATCTTGGTCTTTTGCGGCAATCTATATTTGGTTGTACCCACTAACCCATCTAAGAATGAGAAAAAATTCTTTCCAAATAGGGTATCAAGGACTTGGTCTATAAATGGCAAGGGGAAATAGTCCTTTTGAGTGGCTTTGTTAAGTTCTCTATATTCCACACTTACCCTCCACTTTCCATTCTTTTTGGGGGAAATGACAAGCGAATATACCCATTAACTATCACAAATGGGATAAATGAAGTTGGCATTCAAGAGTTTATGCAATTCTTATTTTGCTACCTCCTTTAATGCAGGGTTCATATGTCATTGTGATTGTCTCACTGGATTACAACCATCCTTTAAATAGATGTGGTGAGTGCATAGGATGGGATGGATACCCTTCATATCTGTATAATCCCATGTAAATGCCTTTTTGTACTTCTGTAATATCTATAACAACAATCTTTTTTTTCTCAGCAGTTAAGTTTGGATTGACATTAAGATATTTTCCTGGTTCTATTTCAATAGGACTGTTGTTAATACTTGGAGCGGTCTTCATCTGTCCAAGGCTCAAATCTTGTACAACATCTTCCTCCCCCGAATCTTCAATGGAAGTAACATAAAGTGAATTTCTAATAAAACCACTTATGATATCATATTCTATTTCATTCTTAAAGTATTGTGCCTTTTCGAGGGTGAGAAGTCGTTGTGAGTGATCTCACTAAGATTCAAATTCATCCCACAAGGGATTTCCCAAATTCATATCTGGCTTTGATGGGGGATAAAGGCTAATTTTCTTGGTGGCCTGGCAGTAAAAAATCATCATAGACTGTGACCTGCATCCTATAAATACATCTGCAGTGGTTAGCCACAACCATCCTAAGATTAAAGGATGCCCCCAGGTTTGGTTTAGTTTGTAAAATAAGGAAATATGCAGGATATCGCCAAGAATCTAATGTAATCGCTACATATTCTAACATCCCCTTAGGTTTGACAAGGGACCTATCTGCTAATTCCAACACCTTAGGTGTGTGTCTTAGTTCATGTAACCCTAAGGTTATGAAGAGCTATTTCGTCATTACATTAATGACTGCTCCTAAATCAATCAACCTATTTGAAAAGGGCTTGTCATCAATGTAAAAAGTGATAGTAGGATTCCCTGGGTCATTGTATTTGGTTAAAAGGGGCTAATCAATCATCAACTCAGACAACTTTCCCATCACATGATTAGTAGCAGGGTCCTTAGGCTTCCTTCCAGGTTTTTTAACACACTGATCCCTTACTCTTTTTGCATAAACAAACACATCTCTGATAGCCTGTAGTAGAGGAATCCATATGTGTAAGTTTCTCAACTCCCTGAGAAAATCCGATTCCATGTGTGAAGTCATATCAGTTTATACTAACCTTCGAGGATATGGAGGGTCTTTAGTTGTTATAATCAAATTAGTTTTACAGGTGTATCAACTTTACTCAAACTGACTGTTATAGGTGCAACATTCCTTTTCAAATTAGTTGTTACAGGTGTGGCAATGACTTCAAAATCTGTAGGACCCCCCATGGGTGACTCACATTATTATTTGGTTATAAAAGGGGAGCGATTTGGGCTAACCACTTTCCCTAGATGAAGATGGATTTAGTCATACCCGAGAGGAGAGATACAATAAGTCTAAAATGTAGTCGAAGATTCAATGTTCTGGGCTTCCTTATTTTTTGGGTTAGGGTTACATTGCATAGGTAATTGGGGTCATATAGAAGGTGTGGCAATAGATGTTTGAAGAGGTGGTAGTTGTAACTGCTGTTGTACTAATATTACAAGGGGGATTAGACCTAGGGAATTTCCTCTCCAATTTTGAGTCCAAGGATATCGTTGTGATGGAGGGCATTAGAAAGGTGATGAGGGAGACCACTAATTCCAAGGTTAAAGATATTGTGCCAAAGGAGGGGCAGAGTACTGCCGTGGAAATTGTTGAACATTTTATGTATTATTCCATGGACTGAAAGAAGAGAAGTCTTGAGGCATACCCAGGGGTTGTGGTTGCCATGGTTTCCTACATCCAATGAAGTATGAAGACTAAAACTCCTCGCTTGATTCCTTAAGCACAACTTTCAATCTGGGAAGCTTTGGGCAATGACTTGTGGAATGCTCTAGATAAAAAATGTTGCACAGGTCGATGTTGTTTACCCTACATTCCTTCTGGGAATGCTTGTCTTTTCATATTAGGTAGAACATGGCTAAATATGCATCAACCTTGTCCTGTTCTTTCTCACTTGTGTCGACGTTATTTGAGCAGACAAGGTACTGAGAAGATCGATTTTAATATTCTCGAACAAATTTTTGATTTCCACCCTAGTCACACCACCGTTCGTAGATTTCTGTATCCAGGTAGAGGCATCTTGTACCATGCTTCTCCCCTTTGATGACCCTCTAGAGCATATCAAACAAATATTTATTATCTTGGTAAATGTTTCCTAAGATATGTCCCCCTTCCCTAGTAGATTCGGGGTATCAAGGAAATCATCTCTCATTCCCCTTATGAATATGTTCTTCAAGATTTCTTGATCTAAGTCACTGTGTTTATATATCTACAAATAATAATGGAATCACTCCGCATATTCCTCAAAGATTTCTTCCTCCTTTTGTGTCATCCTAAATATTTCTCCCCTCAAATCCCTCGTTCTGCAATAATCCTGATAATTAGATAGGAATGTCTCTTTCATGTCACTCCACGTTTGAATCGTAACAGATCCTAATCCCATGAACCATCTCAATGATGCTCATTTTACAGTAGCATGGAATAATTTTAGCTTCTGAGCATCTGAAATATAATCATAGCTCCTACACAAGACATCAAATTCAAACAAGAAGGTGTCAGGGTCTTCTGCAGTCATGCCTTGAAAAGATGGGAGAGATGACAAAGGAATGTTTTTCATGGGAGCCTCACCGCTGATATCCCTTATTGTAAAATCAAAGGTGGTAATGGTGGAATATGTTTTAGTGTTGTTGTTATTGTTGTCCCCCATTATTGATCCTCTCGATCCTTTCTGTGACGGGCCTTCTTCATACTGTTTTGGTGACTGTCTTGTGGGTGAAGATTTGTTAATTGATAGCTCAGGCTGCTTCGGGGCTAGCTATTTCATTGCACTGCCCGAATCAGGATATTGATAAGTCAATGAATTTTTTTCTATCTCAGGCTCCTAGTGTTCCCCATCGGTTTCTCCTTGACCCTCAATCCTAAGGTCCCGATCACTAGCCTTCCACTGCTGCTCTTGATTTGGATACTTAGTTTTGGAAGTGGTTACACTAGTTTTAGGATGATATGGTCTGGAGATAGAGTAATCGGATGCTTCTGTTTTTATTATTGGGGTAACATATTTTTGTGGTTGTGCTTTCCTTGCATCCCTCTGAGAATTTGACTATTCTTTTTCTACTTTTGAGATCAGCTCATGAAAAAATGTTTTCCTCCCCAAATCTGCTCTCTTCTTACTTCTTTATGACCCATTTTTCCTATGATTTATTAGAGTGGTTGTAATTCGGGATTTATATTATTCCTAAAATTTGCACATGGACCCTATGCTTATTTATTCAAGCCTTAAATGTCTCATATTATACAGTGGTGAGCCCACTCAAGTATATTACACCGATGTGCAGGTTCTTACCTCTCGTCATTCTACCCAACACGTGTAAAGCTAAGTACACATCTAAAGAATCAAAGAATTCACACAACCTAAGTGTCCTAGTGACCACATGGGTGATCCCACCCAAGTGTATTAGAGTGATGCATAGGTTTTTACCTCTCGTCTTACTACCCAACAGTTGTATACTAGAAACACTCTATTAACAAAACGCACTTGGCTAATTACATCATCAATTTCCTTCCTCGAAACTGGCGCCAAAATGTTGAGTCGATTTAATCACTATTAATTTGACTGAATCACAACCATTAATTGTCAACCTAGGATAGGTCTGTTTATTTTAAAGGAGTACGCATTGTCTGTGCCAATACGCTTTAGCCAAGAGTAAAAGATAGAAATAAATGTCGCTGAATTTAATTGCATAACATAACACTCATGCAGAAATAAAAAACATTCTACATAAATGAAACCACACTTCATGTTACCAAGGAAAAGGCATGCCACACACCATACCACTAACTAAGTTGGTTGATTGAATATTATGCTCAAATCAATACTCTGTGATGGGATATTAGACCCTCAAACCCTCTCGATTGGAAATTTCTCTGAACAAGATTTCCAACGATATGTGGAAGTCCAAAGATGGACTCCTAGATAAAAATATATGGTCTACTGAAAGTGTTTTGGGGTTTTTTTTACCCTTTCGACTTGTTGTGGTAAAAACACAACCCCCCCATTATTCACTTAATTCCCATTATGGGGACCCTTTGATTGAATATTTCTCATATTACTATTTGCTTTTGAGAGTTTAGATTGCTTCAATGAGTTCGATCTATTTTTTTTTTCCTATTATAACTCGTTTGATCTCATTTCGACATTTGGTTTGTAAATGGCATCTAATTGTCGATTAGATATTTTTCATTGCCTTGGCGTAATGATATATATATAATGTATTTTACCTTTTTGTTTTACAAGTTTTATTTCTTTATTTTTACTTTTATTTATTTATATTTGTAAATAGTATTTTTATTTTTATCCCTTACATAGCCCCTGAGATCAGGAATCATACCTAGGCTTTAATCCTAAATGATAAAACAAGTGGCTTATATATAAATACCATATATCAAAGTTATGGGTGATTAAGATTTTGATATTGGAAGAATCCCTTTGAGAATCCTCGCAATCAAAGTTTGAGCCATTTGATAGAGGGATTTAATAAAAAAATGACCAAAGTCTGAACCATATCAAAATTGAAATTATTAAGTAGTTTGAACTTCGTATAACCCAAAGATCAACCATATTATAATATAGCCGACATGAGGACCACTTGCCACATCATTACTCCCATTCCCATGAGGGTCAACGCTTATCAGATATTTTCAACTCAACAAGCTTTTAAAAACTCTGATAATCATATTCCATCAATCTTCGATCTCTAATATGCCAATTCCTCTGATCTCCGATATGCTAATTCCTTTGATCTCCAATAATAATGTTCCATATCAGAACTTCCTATTATCTGTCACTCCTTTCAACCCCCAATATGAAATCTCTGATAAAAGATTTTTGATATCTGTCAGGCTCCAATATGCAGATTAACAATGGTCTAATTAGAACATCACATCCGCCTGTATATCAGAACTTTCAATTGGTAACATTTGTCCAAACCTCTGATATGACCGATATAACCCATCTGTCTAACTTCCGACATCAGATAATCCATTCACCTTTGATATTTGGACCTAATACAGCTTTTAAAAAGAATTAAATGTGGAACTGTGTTCGCTCCATATCAGAGCCTCCCAATATCAACATTTTTGTTTTTGTGTATTATAAAAGGTTTCGATATCCATTCCTCCAATACACTTTGTTGTTTCCACTTGTCACCCTCTTATGCAACCATTCTTAGGGTGTGAAGCATGATGTAACTAAATACATGTGCATTGTTTATGGGTTGCTGGATAGATCCATAGAGCCTAGAACTCAAAGGAGAAAGGAGGGAAAGACATAGTATAGCAGTGACAAGGCAAAATAATTTTTGGACATTTTGGTAGATTACAGAAGAGAGAGAGGAGAAACTTTCACCAATAAAGAAATTATCCCCTTTCTATATGTAACTATATTCCTTCACTATTGAAAGCTACTTAAAGTTATTTAGTGTCGCATGTATTTTAGAAACTTCTGTAGTCTCAATTTGTTGTGACCGATGAATCTATGTAGGACATTTTCGTAGTGGGAAGTGAACCAAACAGTTCAACTATTGAATGGGAAATAATTGAGGCCAGTTGCAATCATTGAGTAATGAAAGAAGCACAATGACACCTCCTTGAAAATCAACCATCAAGAAGAAATTCGACACCCCAAACTTTCACAAAGGGAAAGTCAGTTTGTGGAATTTGAATTGTAGATTTGATTGGGTGAAGTTAGTAGGATTAATCCAAGCATCCATTATCCTCGGTGACATGAACACCATTGATTTGGTGTATCCCTTTTAAAATGACGAATCTACTACAGTGTTATGATGATGAAACTCATAATAAAGTGCCTTTCGGGGTAAGCATTTCTATCTCAAACATGAGCCACCTGGTCACTAAAATGGAAGGTCCCAAGCCACACCTTTGGGCCCTTTCTTTGATCCCAAATCACACCTACCCACTTTATGGGTTATATTCACCTATAATTTTGGATAAATATGCAATCCTATAGTTGTAGTCTTGAGGAAAAGGTGCATGGGCTATCACTGTAGTGGCTTTTATTATTTTTCTCACCTTGCCATGTGTGTTATCATCATACACTACGTTGGTATAAATCACCAAATCTAGTTCCTAGTGGCTTCTAGAACGCTAAAGGCTTTGATTTTCATGGCATATACACTCAACAGGGCCAAGCTCATTACAACTAGAGATACTAGGAATAAAATAGCCATAATAATGTGGTATTCTTTGATTAGGTTTCTATTAGGTATAATACTAGCCAAAAGCAGTTGTTTCAGTGCTTGAGAAACCCTGGACTTACAAAAATTGATGTTGGATGGTCAAATGCCATAGAATGAAAGAGTAACTGAGTTAGAACGTCACACACACACACATATATCTAGAGCTTTAAGGCCATAGATCTTAGATTTGTTTGGCAAAAATACCCAAATTCTCACCTAAATCCTTGTTTCTTGGGTCGATTTCTTCTCTTTTTCTTTTTTGATCCCCACTAGATTTTTTAGGGATGTAATGGATGAAATAGGGACTCATATTTCTAAAGAAATGAGTGAAAGTACCAAGGAAGGAAATAGATTGGTTCCTTTCATGAAGGAGTAGAGAAAAATATAAGGACTGCAAGTAGCTAATATTCCATATCATTTGTGGAAGAATATCTTGGCTAGACTGCCAATTTCAAACCTATTTAGGATGTTGAGCATTTGCACAACCTGGAATTCAATGGTGCAGTGAGGTTCATTTCTAATAGCCTATAATAAACTATTTGTGTATTGTTTTACTTTTTATTTTATTTTTTGTTTGTCCATAAATCAATGTTGTTGTGAGAGTCAAGGGAGTATAGTGATCATTTTTTAAATTGGTTAACATATTTTCAAATTGTAAGGTTGGTGTGATTGATTATTGGTATCACTACTATAGGCCATATGAGTAGACTTTGTTGGCGAGATCCATCGTGGTGCATCAAATCCCTTTGTTTAACCAGCGCTAGGAATTTCAATTTGGCCTCTGGATTGAAACAGTTCCTATCTGTGGCCTACGTTTCGAGTGGCAGATTGTTGTAGTCACTAGAGAAGAGTTGCATTCATTCAGGTGAAGCTTGGCGTTGTTTAAGAGATCAGTGTTTCTCCATGAAGTGGTGTTTGGTTGGGGCATGTTTGGATTAGAAAGCTTAGAACGTGCTAGTGGTTGTGTCATTATTACCATGTTAGGGAGAGTTCATGGATCTATGATTTTCCAGCAACAGTTTTGGAGTCTTTGATCGTGAGCACTAAGTCATTCACTGATGTGTGGAATGATGGTGAATGCAAGCGATTGGCGACCATTCTGTGTATGGGGTATGTTCTCTACGTCAATGAACTAGGGTCAAATAAGGAATCTAGAGAGATTTCTAAATAAACCACAGTGCCTAACCTAGACCATGCCATAGGGAAATTATGCCTTTCCCAAAGCTACAACTGATCCTCTACAATTGGATGGTCGACATCTCCATTCCTTACATCAAAACACTAAATCGCTATTGTGTGAATGCCAATTCACGCTAAGAGGCCATGGGAATGGTGATTGCTGTGAAATTGGGAGTTGTGGTGCCAAAGATCGAGATGCGTCGTTGCACAACCTATTTTGGTCGGCTTGATCGGCATGAGGGTTGAGGGATCCAATTTAACTTGGTATCTACTTCGTTTTAAATTATATGTTACCCATGCAAAGAATGTTATACTCGTGGAAGTAAAATAAATCACTTTGCATGACCAGTCAAATGTTGAAATGTGTGACGTATTTGGCAATTTCTATTTCACTGAAGCTGATATTACAAAAAATTGAGTTGTTGCTAGTTGTAATAAGATTTGAGAATTAAATGTTTTTGTTACAATATCTACTATGATTTCGGAGATAAGTGAAGAAGATCTTTCTTCTTTCCATATAAAGAGAGGCTTAAATTCCAGGATGGGATTTAATTATTTTTTTGTTTTTTGAAGTACATGTCGAACTCAACTAGATTTGTGCAGGTCTGCGCAAAAGAGGTGCAATGTGGTAATTTGTTCATCCTGTAGGAAATGGTGAAAGAAGTGAGAATTTTTCCTTCAGCACAAGGCAGAGCAATGAGCAATATTGCCACATATTTTTGTCGAGGTTCTTTCCTGATGAATCTACCAGTTTTTCCCACAAGACACCTCTCCCATGGGACACCTTGTGGTTTAACTAGAATGACCCCTTCTTTGATTTTATAAGGTGATTGCCTCATATGTGTATTTGTATTTAATTATGGTAAGTTTTTTGGATTATTCAATTATTTTATTGAGTTTATCCAGCTCAATCGGTGATGATTTTTGTATAATTGGCTACTTTAGTAAATCACACCTATGTAAATGAGGAAATCCAAAAAATTATTGGACAATGTTGTTCAAAATATGAACAATTCAAAAGAGGAGGCAAAGGAGCTATGATGAGTGCTATTATTGTGTTGGGTTGTGTCATATTCTTTCCATGACTAGCCCACGTAGTTAACCAGGGGGTTAGAGGGGGGGAGGAGCCCCCCTTCGTTGAGCCGATTGTGTAGCGAGCGGGGGTCACAGGAGGTTTGAGGCATACCCGCAACCCCACTTTATGGCGTCCGTGGCAACATCTCGGAAAACTTTGGTTTTGGACCCTATGTTAGGATGGGCAGACCCACCTATGGTTTTTTACATGATTTGCGCACTTGCTTTCTGGACATGATGGTTTTCGGTCCATGGTATTGGAAGCGATGGTTTTCAGTCCATGGTATTGGATGCTTCAGCATGTATAAATATTTATTATAGCATTGAAAGGAACATAGTGAAATATCAAGTTGGTAGTCCCGGTTTTGGGATCCAGGGGAAATCTCTGTGTATATGTGTTTTTATGTGTTATGCTCTAGCATTGTTTATTTTCTCTGTTTTAGAATTCATATGCAGGTAATTTCTGTATGGGGTTAAAACCTACATTTGGTATCGCAGTAGTTTTGGATTGAAGGGGATGCCTTTGTTGCTGAGGGGTTTTGCTCGGGCCTGTGGTAGACCCTGTTCAATGGGAGATCTGTGAGATCGATTCTGGTGGTGATAAAAGATGACGAGCAGTGGAAAGATAGAGATCGAGAAATTTAATGGTTAGAGTTTTGAGTTGTGGAAACTCAAGATGGAGGACCTGTTGGTGGATAAAGATCAGTGGATCGTGGTAGATCCAGGTACTAAACCAACGAGAGTGTTTGATGAAGAATGGAAGAAGTTGGATCGGAAGGAAAAGAGTACAATACGATTGTGTGTCTCAGATTCAGTATTGTTGAATGTATCAGGGGAAGCTACAGCGAAGGCTTTATGGGACAAGTTAGGAACTTTTTACCAATCTAAGTCTCTGGTGAATAAAGTTTTCCTGCAGAAAAAGTTGTATAACCTGAGGATGAAAGATGGAGACTCGGTGACAGAGCATCTGAACGAATTTAATATTGTGATAAGTTAGTTAGCATATGTTCATATTAAAGTTTCATATGAAGATAAGTGCGTCAGTTTGTTGTGTTCTCTACCAAATTCATGGGATAGTCTGGTTATTACAATAGGTAGCAATGCAACTGCCATGCAGTTTGATGAAATATTCTCAACCTTGCTGACGGAGGAGATGAGATGGAAAAATATGGAGAGCCAGAATAGTGATGCCTTGTCTGTACGAGGATGGTCCCAAAACAGAAACAAAAATAAGTCATTCAATGGGAGATCTAAATCTAGAGGGAGATCTAAATCTCCAAGAAAACCTGTAAAGATGGTGTGCTAGAAATGCGGAAAGGAAGGCCACTTTAAAAGGGACTGTAAATCTAAAGCTCCTGAAAAAGGAAAGGGATTTGATGAGGCTCCTTCTGTAGAGGCGAAAACAACCTCAGATGAAGGTGGGGATGTGTACTTAGCTTCTTCAAGTACACATGTAGATCATGAGGCATGGTTGATTGACTCAGATGCATCCTTTCACTTCACTCCTCATAGAGAATGGTTCTACGAGTATGAGAAATACGATGGTGGTGATGTCTTCTTAGGGGATGAAAGGAACGCTAGAATCATTGGTCGAGGAAAAGTAAAGTTGAAGTTGCAAGGTGGAAGGGTTAGAACACTTCTGGGTGTTCTGCATATTTCTACATTGGCCAGAAATCTGATTTCTATAAGCAAGCTGGATGATGCAGGTGTAAAAATAGTGTTCGAGAAGGATGCCTGCAAAATGGTTAGGGGAGCACTGGTATTGATGTGGGAAGTTCAATTTGGAACTCTGTACAAGCTGCAAGGTAGCACTATTATTGATGGGTTCAACAGTTCTATGGTTCTTGAAAGTGGAGTAGAAAATCTAGTGGTCTCTGGAGAGAAGACCATGTTGTGGCATCAAAGGCTTGGACATAATGGAGAGAAGGGCATTCAAATAATTCATGGTAAAGGTATGGTAGAAGGTATCAGTAATAGTTCTGTGGATTTTGATTTCTGTGCAAATTGTGTATATGGAAAGCAGAATCGGATGAGTTTCCCTTCTGGTAGTAAGAGGGCGAAACAGATATTAGGACTTGTGCACAGTGATGTGTTTGGACCTGTGAAGGTTCCATCACTGGGTAAGTATGTGTATTATGTATCATTTATAGATTACTTCTCAAGGAATACATGGATATATTTCCTTAAGAAGAAATCTGAAGCTTTTGATAGGTTTAAAGAACTTAAGGCTCTTGTGGAAAATCAGACAGAGAAGAAGATAAAGGTTCTGAGGACAGGTAATGGTGGAGAGTTTTGCAGCAAGGAATTTGAAGAATTCTATAAGAAGTGTGGTATAGCATGATAGAAGACTACTCCATATACACCTCAACAAAATGGAGTTGCAGAAAGAATGAATAAGACGTTGATGGAAAGGGCAGGAGCATGCTTAGTGGTGTCGGGTTAGATAGGATTTTGGCAAAGGTGATGGATACTTGGCATTTTACCTAGTCATGTCACCTTCATCAGTGTTGGAGGATAAGACTCCACAAGAGGTATGGACTGGTAAGAAACCCTCTCTTTCACATCTGAGGGTATTTGGATGTGATGCATATGTACATGTTCCAAAGGAGAAACGAACGAAGTTGGATAGTAATTTGAAAAGTGCTTCTTTATTACATATAAGGATGGTTTAAAGGGTTATAGGCTTTGGAACCCAGTCACATGGAAGGTTGTGTACAGCCGAGATGTGGTGTTTAGAGAGGTAAAAGATGTTATTGAACATGCAATCCAACCAAATGAACCTGAGAAGATAGAGTTTGAGCTTAAGGAGGAAGAATCAAACTCTACAGCAGAGGAGGAATCAGAAGATGAAGAGCCACAAACTCTGGGTGTGAGAAGATCAGTTCCAGAAAGAAGGCAGCTAGAAAGGTATAGTCCATCTGCTTTCTCTTCAAATTTTTCTTTATCTATTACTGATGATGATCCTAGAACTGTGAAGGAAGCAATAGATTCAGAGGATGGAAAACTCTAGAAAGATGCCATGGTTGACGAAATGTCATCTTTTCACAAAAATTAGGCTTGGGATCTTGTGAAGTGTTATAGACATTTTTGGGCACTTCAAACCCAATCATAAATTTCCATAAACTGAGGGCTCCTAAGTCCCTAAAAGTGTTGCTTCACTGCCTAAAGGAACAAGGTAAACTGATTACATCATCTCCCAAAATTTCTCCACTGAAAACTACTCATAAATGGTCAAAAATAGACCATACTGAAAGCTCAATGCAGAGGGTGTGATGCATATCACCTTCCCAATGTACAAGGTGCGATGCATACTAATTTTCTCCTTTGTAGGGTACGATGGTTGGGAATGGACAAATGGCAGGGACAAAAATGCGAGGTGGAAGATCATGGAATCTTCCAGAAGCTTCCCCTCTGACACTTGCCTCTCTATTTTCGACCAGGGATGAGTAAGAGATCATCATTCTCCAAGTGGAAGTGAGAACTATCAGAGAGAGGACACTAATCAAGATCCTAGAAGATGACTCACCTCTCTGTAATCATCTATATATGGATCCCTCATCACAGAGATTCAGGCGCTGGAATTTTGTATCTTATAGAGAAGTGTTGTTGGTTTTCTGGTGTACATTCATAGTGTTGGGTGATCTAAGCTTTGCTTGAGGTGAAGAAGGGCTTCCTATCTGTAGGATAATGCTGGGTCAGAGCACATGGTTGTAATCCTCTTGCTACTTTTCATCTTAATAAAGCTATTCTTGTTTCCTTCCATATGCTTGTATACTTGTTTACATATGCATTTATATGGTTAATACACATATGATCCTGTATTATTTATGAATTTAGATCCTTGTTTCTTCGATAGTAGTATGTTGCTATCATTCCACAGGTTCTTCTGAATCTTGGTAGATAAATAAGAAGCGGCGAAGCTCTATTAAGAAGGAGAGGAAATCAAACGCAAGACTCAGGTTGGTCTTCTTGGTTCTTCTCTTGTCTATTTTCATAAAAGAAAACAATAGTAGAATTTGATTGTTTGATTCTAAGATAGCCACCCATCTTAGTGGGAATAGCAGCATCCGAGTGGACACTATTCCCGGATAACAAAATGGCAACTCCACTGGGGAGCGACTAGATTACTTGTTAGCCTATCTATCCTTGTTTCTTTTATAAACTTACAGATGGAGCCTGAAGTCAAGCCAGCTCGCCTTCGAACTGCATTTGTTATACAAATGCAAAGTAGATCAATGTTGCTTCAATCTATCTCCGAGTTTTGTTTATGAATTAAACAATAGATCTGCAAGCAATCTAATTGCCCTAAGTGGTGGCTCTAGTAACCTCTTTAGATTTCCCCTGTGTTTTACATACATTGATCTTTACTTACTCGGCCTAAACACCTTAACTAGATTGCAAACTATGAGTGAAAACCTATTCAAAGCCTCGCACTACTACCATCACACCCTACCTTCAAGGCAGTCTATATGCATTACACTTCCCGAGTGCAGTAGGTGCGCTGCATACTGAACTCACTGTGTAACAGGTGCGATGGTCAGGAAGGGTTAACTTTACCCTCATACTGTGGATTTTTCTCACTGTTTTTAGTCCTATTCAAGAGTTTTGTTGTTTGTAGTCAGTGTACTTCTGTGAAAACCCCCTTCTCTTTCATTATTCTTCCTCCTTAGGGAAAATAACTGTAAAAAAAAATTATGTATTGTGTGCCATTTTCAGTTCTATTTTGCAAAAAAGTAGCATAGTCGAACTGTCGTCTCTAGATCTAAAAGTGTCGTAGCTATCATTTTCAGTTTTAGGAAACAATCCCATTCTTCTTGATAGTCGATTATATAGTTATTGTTGCATAAGATTTGAATAAGTATTTTTAAAGTGTCGAAAAGCAATTTTCATTTCAAAATCGCAAAGTGTCTCTCTTGCTTTCACTTCATTTTGAAAAAGAATTTTGTTGAGTACTGTCACTTTAAAAGTAATTCAGATTTGCACATAGCT
>APFE031682424.1:15874-37466 GCA_000404065.3 Pinus taeda | reverse complement strand
GGAATGGACAAATGGCAGGGACAAAATGCGAGGTGGAAGATCATGGAATCTTCCAGAAGCTTCCCCTCTGACACTTGCCTCTCTATTTTCGACCAGGATGAGTAAGAGATCATCATTCTCCAAGTGGAAGCAGGAACTATCAGAGAGAGGACACTAATCAAGATCCCAGAAGTAGAAGATGACTCACCTCTCTGTAATCATCTATATATGGATCCGTCATCACAGAGATCCAGAGGCTGGAATTTTGTATATTATAGAGAAGTGTTGTTGGTTTTCTAGTGTACATTCATAGTGTTGGGTGATCTAAGCTTTGCTTGAGGTGAAGAAGGGCTTCCTAGCTGGAGGATGATGCTGGGTCAGAGAACATGGTTGTCATCCTCTTTCTACTTTTCATCTTAATAAAGCTATTCTTGTTTCCTTCCATATGCTTGTATACTTGTTTACATATGCATTTATATGGTTAATATACATCTGATCCTGTATTATTTATGAATTTAGATCCTTGTTTCTTCAATATTAGTATGTTGCTGTGATTCCACAGGTTCTTCTGAAGCTGGGCAGATAAAGAAGAAGCGGCGATGCTCTATCAAGAAGGAGAGGAAATCAAACACAAGACTCAGGTTGGTCTTCTTGGTTCTTCTCTTGTCTATTTTCATAAAAGAAAACAATAATAGACTTTGATTGTTTGTTTCTAAGATAGCCACCCATCTTAGTGGGAATAATAGCATCCGAGTGGACACTATTCCCAGATAACATGGAGTTGTCGGCTGGAAGGAAACCCATTGGCAGCAAATGGGTGTTCAAGAAGAAGACAAATATAGAAGGAAAGGTGGAGAAATATAAAACTCGGTTGGTAGCAAAATGTTATACCCAGGTGCCAGGAATTTATTTTTGTGATATTTTTTCTCCTGTTTCCAAGGTAAATTCTATTAGATTACTTTTATCTATTTTTGTTGCTTTTGATTTTGAGGTAAAATAGATGGATGTGAAGATAGCATTTATTCACAAGGATTTGGAAGAGGAAATATACATGAAGCAACCTAAAGGCTTTGCGGTGAAGGGTAAGAAAGAACTGGTATGCAAGTTAAAGAAGTCTCTGTATGGGTTAAAAAAGTCACCAAGGATGTGCTATCAGAAATTTGATACATTTATACAGGGACTTAGCTTCACCAGAAGCAAAGCAGATCACTGAGTGTATTTTAAATTAATTGGAGACGTGTTATTTATCTGGTCTTGTATGTGGATGATATGTTGTTGGTTGGAAATGACAAAGAAATTATCTAGGATTTGAAGACCCAATTTTCCTCCAAATTCGACATGAAAGATCTTGGTGATGTAAACTATATTCTAGGCATGGAAATTAAAAGAGATCGGGCAAAGAGGAAGCTGTGGTTAAACCAAAGAAAGTATGTCGAGACAATACTGTAGAGATTTAATATGCAGGATAGTAAACCTGTGAAGGGTCCTATTCCTGTAGGTGTGAGGTTATTTGCTGAAAAATGTCCTAAGACACAAGAAGAGGAAGAGGGCATGTCCCATGTTCCATATGCAAGTGCAGTTAGTAGCCTGATGTATGCAATGGTTTGTACTAGGCCAAACATTGCACATGCAGTGGGAGTATTGAGCAGGTTTATGTCAAAACCAGGGAAGGAGCACTGGACAACAATGAAGTGGGTTTTTAGGTATTTGCATGGCACTAGTGATTGTGGTTTGTGCTACCAAGGAAGATCAGGATTTGACAGAATTTTGGATATTCATAGATTTGTTGATGCAGACTGGGATGGAGATCTAGATCAAAGAAGATCTACAAGTGGGTATGTGTTTAACCTATTTGGAGGTGCAGTCAGTTGGATGAGTAAGAAACAATCTGTAGTGGCAGTATCAACTACAAAGGCAGAATACATGGCAGCCAGTCATGGAAGCAAGGAAGCAGTTTGGTTGCAGAGATTGTGTTCAAGTATGGGGTTAGTATAGGGAGCTATAAGGATAGACTGTGATAGCCAAGGTGCAATTTAATTGGCAAAGAACCTCACATATTATTCAAATAAAAAGCACATTGATGTTCAATATCACTTTGTGATGGATATGATAGAAGACAAAAAGGTGTTGCTAGTAAAGGTGGACACTTTAAAGAATACTACAGATGCATTGACAAAATCTGTGAGCTCTAAGAAGTTCTATTGGTGTAGAGAGGCAATGGGCATTTCAGGGTTGGAAAAATTACTAAGCTCTCTTGTGTCCCCTATGGAAAGAAAACAACAAGTGGGAGAATCTTGGGTTGTGTTATATTCTTTCCACGACTAGCCCACGTAGTTAACCGGGGGATTAGAGGGGGGTCAGAGCCCCCCTTCATTGCACCGATTATGTAGCAGGGGGGAGATCACAGGGGGTTTTAGACGTACCCGTAACCCCACTTTATGGGTTCCGGGGCAGTGCCCTGAAATTTTTTGGTTTTGGACCCTATGTTAGGATGGGCAGACCCACCTATGGTTTTGTGCATGATTTCCGCACATGTTTTTTGGACACGATGGTTTTCGGTCCTTGGTATTGGACGCAATGGTTTTCAGTCCATGGTATTGGATTCTTCGACATGTATAAATATGTATTATAACATTGAAAGGAATATAATGAAATATCAAGCTAGCAGCCCTGGTTTTGGGATCTAGGGGAAATCTTTATGTATATGTGTTTTATGTGTTTTATGTGTTTTATGTGTTATTCTCTCGCATTGTTTATTTTCTGTTTTTTAGAATTCATATGCAGGTAATTTCTATATGGGGTTAAAACCTACATATTGCACCAAGGATTCTGCAACTCCTGGGCTACCAACTTTACTTTATCAACCTGGGGTTCATACAAACATGGAGGTGATAGTGTTGTATACACAAGTAAAAGTGATGGCTCTGCTTGTTGTCACTGTTCAGCTGGCGAGAGACCACTCGGGTTCCAGACTTCTATGGAGTCAGAAGAAGCTTTATTCTTTGATGAATGAAAGGTAAATCTACTCTAAGAGAGAGCTACTATACTGCAATTATGGAGAAGGTCGACATGTAATGCTAAATCACACCATTTCCTAATTAACTGCTAAGAAACTATGCTTGGAAGAAATGCTAAATCGACATGAAACAAATGCTACTATCTAAGTCATAGAAGTAAGAAGCATCAAACATCAGTAATGTGCAAGTAAAGAAATTGAATGAAATATATTTTTCTTTTTTGTCCTTTTATGTAAAATCAAGTATGCAAACTAATTGCTTTTGTGGATGTGGCAGGTGAATTAAGGATGCTTGAGGATGGATGGAAGGGTTATGAGATGGTTGGATGGTATGAAGGACCCCTAGGAGGATTTTGATGACTTCCTAGAGGTTTTACATCTATTCAACCTCAAAACGGGCTATTTCAGGAAAACCTACAAGATGTACTAGAAACCTATAGGATCCCCTGTAAACCTACATGATCCGACTGAGAGAAAAATGTGAGATGTTGGATGTGATGGAAGGCCTAGGAAATGTGTGTGATGGGTGGAATGGAGTGGGAGAAGGTCTAGGATCACTCAAAAGTCAATATCCAAGATAGTAGATGGTTGGATTCGCTTAATGTGCTTGGAAGAATTTCTATGAAAAATGATGAAAAACTAGTGAAGGTGATGGTGAAAACAAGGGATGGCTAAGGTGGATGGAGTGGAAGGTGGCTGTTGGTTATGAAGTCTTAGTCTCCTCCTAAAGCACCTACTCTACATAAAACATGTATATCTTCTGAAAAGCTATGCAAACAAGAAACATTTCCATAGACTAGAAAAGCATAATTAATGAATTAACTGCCTACAATGTTCTTGAGGAAAGTCGCTGAAAGGAATGAAAGCATGGATGAGATCTACTACAAAAATAAATATGAAAGGGATGAAAATGGAAATCTACCTTCCAAAACTAACCAAATACTAATTTAAAGACATCAAACTCTAAATCTCATAAAAGAACTAGAAATCTGTGTTTTTGGATTTGCTTAAGGGTCCCTTCCTTAAGTCAAGATCCCAAAGGGAGGAAGTGAGGTCGAGACACCTGTTGACAACCTTGTGGTGATATTTTTTATCCCTACTAACCTACTAATTCAAGCTAAATGCATCTAAAAAGCAAATTAACAATGAAGCTATGAAACTACACTAAACATACATATACAAGAAAGAGGAGCCTTAACTGCTAGGGTTGGGCCCTAACCCAATAGCTTCAGCCCTCTGAGTTAACTCAGTGCTGGCCCAAAACAAAACTCATTCTTATTACCAAAACAACAAATTACATCAATAGAACTTTCACAAGTATTGCAACTCGAAAATAGCTTAGAGTTTTACAATAAAAAATCTAAATCCTACTGAGGTCTTAGGCCTCTCTACTTATACAACTGAAGTCCCCAATGACTTCCTTAAAATTAGGGAGGCTCAGATACTAAACTCGAGATAAACTGGTGCTTTGTCTCTCACTTGCTCAACTTCCTTCTAATCCTCATGATTTGTTTGTTTGCACTCCAAGCTAATGTGATGAATGGAGGAATATAAGAATGGAGGATTAGTAAATGAGGATGATTTGCCTCTCCCATTCGTGTTTTGACCTTAGTCTTTGCCAAAATTCCTTTATTTTCTCCTTTAATCTTGAATTCAATGCATATTAGTCCACTAAGCATAATATCCAACTCTAGCTCACCTCATAAACAAAGTATAATAAAAAACAAGTAATAAGTTAAAAGAAAAGTTGGTTTGACTAAGCCAGGAGGTGAATTAAGACCCATATAATTACCCAATGATGAGGCTCATCATCACCCCCTCCTAAAAGTGTTTCTCATCCTTTGAGCAACTTAATCAATATCCATATACTTCATGGCTCTAGTGGCCTCTGTGAAATCCCATTTCTCTGTTGTGGTCTCCTCCTCTTGTTCATAGAAGGCTGATTTCTTTTCTACCTCCTCCCATTGCCTCTTTTCTTCTTCTTCCTTTCTCCCTTCTAGCATCCCTAAGAGTAGTGGTGGACTGAGTTTTAGGTCAATCCAATTGACTTTCAACCTTTACATAGATTTCTTATACACGGGTTTCCTATTTAGTGCCTCTCTCAACCTTTGAGGAGAGTGATACTCTCTTATCTTTAAGTTGTATCGTAGTGTGTTCCATCTCCTCAGGCAAGCACCTATGACATCATCTCCTAGCAACCTAAACATGTCCTCAAAATGTGAAATTGGTTGCTCTTGGGAAGCAAGATATCTAGGTTCCAGCTAAGGATCATTTTCAATAAAATTATGAGTACTAATGACGGCCATGGGATTTAATTGTTCAGCTCTAATCACAAGAGGTTCAATTTTCTCTCTTGCCAATATCCTTTTCATCTATGTAGCCCTTTACTGCTCATGGTTCATCCATGATGCCAAAACCATCAATTGTAAATCTCCTAGCTTGGCACTAGGGTCCCATACATTCATTTCTGTTAGGGTCGTGTTGTGCAAATAAAACTCAACCATCTTGGCCCTATCTTCTAGTGTGCTATGATTACAAAGATCAATGAACTGCCTGTATTCCTGAAATGGCATGGTGCCTCTCTGTGCTAGGGTCTTGATCTAGAATTGCAGCCATTGTTCTTTGAGGTATAGGGAATATGATTTAGTTTGAATCCTACAATAGATTGCTTGCAAAAGAGAGACTAGCCATACATGCCAATTGATTCTCTCTTTCCTCCAGTTGTCCTCTCAACCGGGCATTTTTTGTCTCTAGTTGATTTCTCATTATGGCCTCCTTGTCTCTCAAGCCACTTAGCTCTCTACCCATCTCCTTGAGTTTCTCTTCCATGTGACCAATGTCTTCCACCCCATTTGATTTGGTGATCTGCATCCATTGGTGAGTTCTGGCCCTCTCCTTCTCAAGCTCCAAGAACAGTGGGATAACAAATTTTTGAGGTATGACCCTGCCTCCTTCAATAAACTTGTAGTAGGTGTCTAGGTTAGTTTGGGGGTTGGGTTCTTTTGTCTCTGGTTCCTCTTCTTTAGTCTCTTACTCCCTTCCTACCTCCCTTTCAAAGTTTTATGCTTCTTTTTGGTTCAACAGAGTATCCTGTAGGACTGCTTCTGCTTCCTGTAGATTCTGTTGTGTTTCCTATAGGACTTCCTTTCCCTTGGAGGAGGTTGATCTAGTAGTAGACCTTCTCACATAGGTGATAGGAGACTTAGGGGAAGGCATTTTCTCCTTTTCTGTAGGGTTGTCTTCAATCACAATAGGAATTTTGGTTGATGTTTGGGGTTTCCCCTGTCTTATTCTTATGCTTTTTCTTGTCCTGAAATATAAGGGGGCCTGCCTCTGTCTTTTGCCTTTTTGGTTGATGGGGGTGCTAAGAGTAGGGAGGGTAGTTGTTGCCTCTCTCTCAGTGGCTTCTAGAGACATCTAGGTGACTCCTCATTTTTTGTCCCCTATTTTCCATTTCCTTCTTCACCTATGTCCTTCCTGTCTTCTTCCTCTTGTAGATCTTCAACATATTTATCATTTTCCTCCGTAACATCCTCCTTCATTTCTTCATCATCCTCCTTCTCTATCCCCTCTTCTTCTTCATCTTCCTCATTTTCTTATGTTTCATCTCCTTCTTCATCCATCTCATCCTCATCTCCTTATGTTTCTTCCTCTTCCTGCTTTACTTCTTCTTCCTCTGCTTCAGTGTTTTCCTCTCCTCTTCACTGACAATAGGACTAACATCTTATGTGAGAGCTTTGATGTTATCCTCTATTGGCATGTCTCTAAAAACTAATCATGTTATAGGAATTTTGAGATTTTGGAGGGCATCTTCTATAAGGATCCTAATTAACCGATGGTGAGTTAACTGTTGGGAATTTCCCTCCTGCACTTTGATGCTTGAGTCTATTAGTGATTGCAACAGGAAGTATGGTATGCTAAGCCTTTGCAGAGGGTGTGTTTCTGCTCCATATATCAATTCTTCGAGAAGCCTAAAATGATAGCCATAGACCGCACTATCCTACCCTCACATGAAATGTATTTGATCAGTTGGTAGCTTACCTCATTCTATGGATATGGTAGAATTTCCCTCCTTAATCCATTTTTGTCCTTTGTGGGTTTCTCGCCTTCTAAAAAGAATTTCCTTTTGGCAACCTGGCAATCTCCTTTGTCTTCTTTCTTCCATGGCATTCTTAGGGGAAGTGTGGTGAGTCTGCTGATGAGCTTAGGGGTGAGTTCTATGGAGAGGCCTCTTATCATGACAGTGGCATGGATTTTGGTGAGTGGAACGAGGGAGAGAGAAAATTCCCGGGCCACCTCATCATCATACCCTCTGAATTTTTCGAAAAACCCCATCCAATTACTTGTTGTGAAGATTTCATGCACTTGGGGGTGTTCTTGGATTCTCACAGTGTTAATTGGCTCCCTCCTATTAAATCCTCTTGTCATGTTGTTGGTGAACTTTGAGGAGATGAGAGGGTTGAAACAATTTTCAAATGTAGAACCAAAACTGAAATGACTGTGTGTGTAATTCCCTTACACAACTGCTAAATTGACTCAAACTTAGAGGATTTCTACTTCAATAACTTGTAAAGAGGGATGTAATTATAGATCTTACCTCTTCATATTGTTTGTAATGGCCAACTCCTGTGTTTTCCCCTCTGAAACTCCTCTCAGCCAATCCTGTAGACAGACTCTGTGTATCCTGTAGAATTATCGTGCATGATCCTGTAGGAATTCTTGTGCAATCCTGTAGGAATTCCTGTTTGGTCAAATGATGGATTTTTTCTTATGGTAAGTTGCCTGGGTATGAGAGCGACCTATGAGAGTGAGCTTTGAGGAAGTGAATGCATGAATGCATGGGGATGATGATTATTTCCTATTATGGTTATTCAGGGTAAGGTTGTGTGTTGGCAACAAAGGTACGTTTCCTTTTTTGGATTGTTTGTCCCCACTACCACCTCATCATTTTCCACTCCTCGTAATTAGTTCCCACATTATGCATCCATAGATTTAACCACTTTTTTTCTTCTCCCTCTATGTCTTTGATTTGACTGCTTCCACGTGTGAGAGGATAGCCTGTTGTGTATGTGTTGACTGAACGAAGGTGGCCAAGTTAACTGGCCACCTTTTTGCTTATAAACCAACTTACTCATAACCCTTACATTTTTTTTTACTACATGATGCATATGAGAAATCAAGAAAGACACTTACCTATGGTGCCAATGCTTTGCTGGAGTTGTCGAAGACCAGAGGTGTTTCTGTGTGTATTGGATGCATGCTATTATTTTTCCTCCTCTCATTGTTTGATAATGACTTCTTTCTTTGTGTAGGTACATGTGGTTGAAGATGGTGGTGGTGCTGCTACTTTGGAGCTCTTAGATCATCATGGTAGAGGCTTGCTACTATTATGACTGGTATTCTATGGGATAGGTTGCTACAAGATGTCCTGTAGTTGCTTCTCCCTCAGAACCCTTAATCATTCTTTTTACTGGGGTTGTGAGGATGGTGACATGGATGGAGAGAAAGAATAATAGTGTGGAGAACAAGGAATACTTAGGTGATGCTCTCTGTTCCTCTTTGTTTCCTTCTTTTCGAAGAGTGAAAAAAATACTCTTGAAACTACTTTTTCTTTTAATGGTGAGTGCAAGGGTGATGATGGTGGACAAGGTCTGGTGATTGAATGATGAAAGGGGTGAATTGTATTGGCCTAGAAAGTCACTAATTTGCATTAGGATAGACTCTTGTAGGATTTATGGGCCACTATAATCCCTACAGGATCATCCTATAGGTTTTAAGGGGATCCTGTAGGTTTATAGGGGATCCTGTAGAAAACACAATCCCTAAGTTATAAACTGAAGTAATGGAGTGGAAAAAGTGACAAAAATGGTGGAAGAATGAATGGAAATGAGTGGGAAAAATAAATATGTGAGTGAGAGGGGTCCCTTTGTGATCCTCCTTTTCTCCTTGACCGTCCTTCTTGGTAACCTGCAAATGGAAATTTCATGATTTCAATTTTTTTTTTTTGAAAAACTAGGCTACCTCTTAGAGGTTTTCACCCTATTTGTTTACCGTGGGTGCCTCAAGAGAGGTTTTCACCAAGGGATCTTTCTTATTCTTTTTTTTTCTCTCCTTTTTTTGTTTTGACACCACTGGGCCACCTCAAGAGGTTTTCAACCCAATGATGGGACTCAAGCACCTCATGGAGGTTTTCACTTGAGTCCTTATTTTTCTTTTTTTCTTTTTCTCAGTGATTTGTTGAGGTAGGAGATTGAAGTTGCTCCACTATCATCATTGTTTTATTGATATCATTAATGAACTCTTGTTTTGATAAAGGTATCTTGTAAATTTTTAATCCTTGTCTATTAACAAGCAAAGGAATGGCCTCCTCATCTATGGTTTTCATCTGCATTGAACCATTATCATGGCATCTTTCTACAACATAAGGTCCTAGCCATCTTGTCCTTAACTTTCCCTTGAAGTCTTTATACCTAGAATCATATAGCAACACCCAATCACCTTCCTAAAATTTCTTCTCCTTGATGTTTTTATCATGCCAGATATTCCTCTGAATTTGAACTACCTCTGTATGTAGGAGGGCCTGCATTTTCAATTCATCCAAACCATTCAACTAGAAAAATCTCTCTTTTTGTGCACTGCTGAGATCTAGATCTAGTTGGGCTGCTATCCTTAATGTGTTATACTCAAATTCAATGGAAAGTAAGGCCCTTTTCCTATAGACCATCTCATAGGGTGTGAATCTAGTGGTGGTCTTCCATGTGGTATTATAGGCCGAGGTGGCCTCAACTAGTCTATCTGCATAATCCTTCCTGCTGCTACTTACCGCTTTGGTCAATATGCCCTCCAACACTCTGTTGGTCACCTCCACTTTCCCATTAGCTTGTGGATGATAGGGAGTGGAGGTTGTATGTTTGATCTTGTACTGGCTGAGAGAGTCTTCAATCATATTGGAGGTAAACTGGTTGCCTTGGTCTGTGACCAATTCTCTAGGGTGCCAAAATTTGTAGAATACATTCTCCCTTAGGAACTCAGCCACCTTCTCCTCTGTTGCTACCTTAATTGCCTTTGTTTCAGACCACTTAGTCAAATAATTAGTGCATACAATAATGTACTATTTTTTCTTGGAAGGAGGTTCAATAGGCCCAATGAAGTCCATGCCCCACTTGTCAAATGGATTGAAAGTCACTTGAGGCTGTAGAGGCATTTCATCTCTTGGAGTAGGCCTTCCCATCCTTTGGCACTGATCACACTAACTAGTATATTTTTTCACATCCTGATGAAGAGTGGGCCAATAATAGCCTTCTTGTAACACTTTGCATGATGTCCTCTTTGCTGCAAAGTGACCTCCACAAGGCCCATCATGACAGGTCAGAAGGATGTCAAAGACTTCCTCCTCCCTGACACACCTTCTCAAGATTTGATATGGGCCAAGTTTGAAGATATTTCTCCCAATCCAAGTGAAGGGGGCGTTCTTCCTTACTATCTTGCTATTTTATTTAGAGAACAAGTTTGGTGGAAACTATGCTGATACCAAATAGTTTGATATATCAGCAAACCATGGAGAGAGAACTGAAATAGAAAATAAGTGCTCGTCCAGTAACTGGCCATCAACCATTCCTTCTTCACCTATAGGAAAATTTACTCTAGACAAAAAGTCTACAACAACATTTTCCTTACCAGGCTTATCAACAATGGTTAGATCAAACTGTTGTAATAAAAGTAACCATATTATAATTTGAGCATCACATTTGGTTTGTTCATTAAATATTTGATTGCAGCATGGTTAGTATGCACAAATGTTTGATAGCTTGTAATATAATGCCTTAATTTGTTCAATGAATGCACACCAGCCAAGAGTTCCTTTTTGGTCATTGTGTAATTTAGTTCAACCTTTGACAAATTCTTACTGATAAAATAGATATCATAAGGTAGTTTTTCATCTATCTAACCTAGGGCTGCTCCTATGGCTTTGTGTGAGGCATCAGCATGAATATGAAAATGAAGGTCCCAATTTGGGCCTCGGAGAATTGGTGCAGTAGTTAATTTGTCCTTTAGGATGTCTAAGGCCTCTTGACAGCTTTTTGACCATATAAACTGAGAGACCTTGGCCAATAACCAAATAAAGGAGAGGCCAACTTGTTAAAGTCCTTTATGAACCTTCAGTAGTATCCAACTAACCCTAAGAAAATTCTAACTCTATTTTTGAGGAGGTGGGACCCTTTGGATGATAGCAATTTTGTTTAGGTCCACCTGCAGTCCTTGCTGAGATATTGAATGACCTAGCACGTTCCCTGCAGGGATCAAGAATTCAAATTTTTTGGGATTGAGAGATAGGGTCATTTCAATGCATTTGTGCAGTACTTTTCCTAGGCTAGAGAAAGCTTCTTGAAAATCACAGCCACAAGGTGTAAAATCTTCCATATAAATTTCCACCGCATCATGGACCAATTTGGTGGAAAGACTCAGGACTTCTCTCTGGAAAGTGGCAGGAGAATTACATAGGCCAAAAGGAAGGACCCTATAGGCAAAAGTACCCCAAGGACAAGTGAAGGTGGTTTTATCCTGGTCTTCTGGGCTTATCTAGATTTGGTTGTACCCACTAAATCCATCTAGGAAAGAGAAAGACCTTTTCCCTACCCCATCTAGGACTTGGTCAATGGAGGGTAGAGGGAAATGGTCCTTCTTTGTGGATTTTTTTAAGTCCCTATAATTGACATAAATTCTCCACTTACCATTTTTCTTTGGAACTAACACCAAAGAAGAGATCCACTCACTATCGGAGATAGGGTAAATGAATCCTGCATCCAACATTTTTTGCAGTTCTTCCTTGACTATATCTTTAAGAGCTAGATTCATCCTCCTTTGGGGTTGTCGGACCGGTTTGCAACCTTCTTTGATGTATATGTGGTGAGTACACAATGATGGGTGTACTCCCTTCATTTCTTTGTAACTCCAAGCGAAGGCTTCTAGATTTTCCTTTAGCATGTTGCATAACTTCTCTTCTTGGAAAGCAGAAAGAGATGGATTGATTTTAAAGGTTCTCTTTGGGCTGAATTCTATGGTTTTAACATGGAGTGGGTTGGAATTGACCAAGCATAAGTAAATTGGATGATTTTTCTGGGTTTCCTTTACTACTTCTTCTAAGGGTAATGAACTGGGAGTTGGACTTTGGAGTAGGTCTTCAATCAAGTCATCCTCATCCTGTTGTCCTCCTCCCATGGTTGTTTCTAAAGTATAAAGTTGGGTAGAATAAACTTCATCTTCATCCTCGTCCTCCAACCATAAAGGTAAATCATGATCTAGAAAAGGTTGAGAAGCAGGGTATAGGACTAACTACTTGGACATATGCCCATTCTTGATGGTCATATTCCAAACTCTGCAGCTAATGTAAGCATCGGCAGTGGCCAACCATGGTCTCCCAAGGATGAGAGGGTAACCAGTAAGCTTAGACTTAGGCTGGAGAAGTAGGAAATATGTAGGGTACTCCCAAGAGTCAATGGAGACCATCACATCCTCCAAAATCCCCTCAGGGGTTATTATGGATCGGTCTCCAAGTTGCAAAACTGTTGTGGTCTTCCTGAATGAACCTTGGAGGTTGAGCTTGAGCATGGTGTCCTTGGTCATCACATTAATGGTAGCCCCAAGATTGATCAGAGTGTGTGGGAAAATGGTTCCATTGATATGCACAACTACTACAAGGCTTCTAGGGTCCAAATATTTTGGACAGATTACCTGCCCCAACATTAAGTCAGACAGCTGCCCAGTGACATTAATGGTAGGGGCATCCCTTTTTCACCTCCCTGGATGCTTGAGGCACTTCTCCTTAATCAACTTATTGTAAATAGGAACACCTTTTATCCCTTGGAGAAGTGGAACCTTTACATAGATTTTTCAATTCTCCCAGAAGTTCAGTCTCTTTTGGGGTAGGCTAGAGTGGTTGGGCTAATCTCTCAGGAAAGAGTGGATTCATTTTAAGGTTTCTTTCCTCTATTTCTTCCTCAACATCCCTAGGTGGAGGTGGAGGTTGGTTATCTGGGAGAACTATCCCATATATCAGGGTAATCTCCTGGATTTCCATAGCATAAGCTGAATATGATGTCTCTCCATTGTATACTCGCTGAGCCTACCTATTATTCAGGTTTGGATTTGGCTGGGCAGGAATCTGGGGTTGCTTGGGTGGAGCAGAGTGTAGGAGCTATGGTTGGGTAGGTGGTGGAGGCAATATAGCTGGAGCATTGTTGTATTAGGGCCTCCACCCTTGGGGTGGTGCATTCCTTTGAAGTTTTGAAGGAGCATAAGGTTGAAACGACTGGCTGGCTGGGAGTGATACTGAGATGCAAAGGACCAAGGAGGGGGTGTAGACCAGTAAGGATGAGCAGGGGGTCCCCAAGAAGGTATGGTTGTGGTTTGGTTGGGGTTGTAATATGCATGGGATGACCCTTGCATGCCCTGTTGGTATGGTCTAGGCCCATGAGGTCTCCTTTGGTTAATATATCAGAGTTGCTCAATGACGCCTTTAGCTCCCTGATATATAGCTTTAAGTCCAGGAAAATAAGGGCACTTGTTTGTGGAGTGGTTTTCTTCATAGACTGAGCATATTTTAATAGAATTCAATGGACATTCATTCCTAGGATGCCTCCTGGTGCATCTAGGAAAAAAAGTGGCCAAGGCTCTCTCTACTTCCTCCTGCTTCCTTTTAATGTGCATGGCGTCCATTTGTAAGGCAAGGGTTTGCAACATCTCACTTTTGAAATCTTCTAGCGTGTTTCCAATTTCACCCTTGATGGATGAGTTGGAAGATGATGTATTGACCATAGGTTGACTATCCCTACCCTTTTTGCTAGCTTCCCTAGAATGGTTTCTAAAGATAGTCTTGATATCCTTGTAGGGTAATTGGCGGATATCTGCTCCTGCTATCAAATGTAGGGTATCCATAAGATCTTCCGTTACTCCCCTAAGCAAGACCAACTTCAGTTACTCAGGGTCAAATGTGCACCCGGCCCTTTTGTAACTAAGTTGGAATCTTTCTTCGTAATCCTCTAGGGATTCATCATTGCCTATGGTCATCCTAAAAATTTCTTCTTTATTATCCTTTGACCGACAGTAGTCTCGATATTTGTTGTTAAAGTCTTGATGCATCTGAGCCCATGTTGTGATGTTATCTCCAGGTAAACCCATGAACCAGCGTAATGATGCATCCTTGAGGGTATATGGAAATAGTTTTAACTTTTTCTCATCATATGTATAGTCATAGGTTCGGCATATAACAACAAACTAAAATAGGAAAGTGTCGGGGTCCTCTATGGTCAGGCCCTAGAAATGAGGTAGGGCAGAGGGGCTTATATTTTTCATCTTAGTGTCCCCATTGGTTTCCCTGATGGGGAAGGCACCCTCAACTCTCTCTCCATTCCCTCTGTCATTTCTGTTTTCAGCCATCGGTTCAGTGGGAATGGATTCTTCTTCTTCTTATTCCTCTATAGGTTCTTCAAATATGTTAGGTTTCTCAGCTAAGGGTTCATCCAGTTCACAACCACTGAAGAAGACGGAAGGTTAGTTGTTTGATGCAGTGGGGGCATTTAGCAAAACTTTCCCTAAGTTGTCCTTATGCCTATGAGGCGTGAAAGGAAATATTTTTGGTTTTGTATTTTTCAAACTTGGAAACTACTTGCAGAATTGAAATTGCTGATTGAATGAAAATTATTGACAGAATGAAAAAACTACTTGCTAAATTGAAATCTTGCTTGTAAAATGGAAAGGAAAGTAGAAAATGTAAAATGGAATAAAGGAAACAACTAGATTATTTTTGCATAAATAAACTAATGGCAGAATATTGAAGACAAGAAAATGAAGAAAAGAATGCAGTAATCACATTTTACTCAGACACCTCTGTGAAAAAAACACCAAAGAATAATGAGCGCCAGTATTTCAGCTATGCTGCTGCAACTCTTGGGCTACCAGCTCTACTTTATCAACCTGGGGTTCGTACAAACTCGGAGGTGATAGTGTTGTATACACAAGTAAAAGTGATGGTTTTGCTTGTTGTCACTGTTCAGCTAGCGAGATGCCAATGGCGTTCCAAGTTAGACTTCTGTGGAGTCAGAAGAAGCTTGATTCTTTGATGGAAGAAAGGTAAATCTACTCTAAGAGAGAGTTACTCTACTGCAATAATGGAGAAGGTCGGCATGTAATGCTAAATCACACCATTTCCTAATTAACCACTAAGAAACTATGCTTGGCAGAAATTCTAAATCAACATGAAAAAAATGTTACTATCTAAGTCATAGAAGTAAGAAACATCAAACATCACTAATGTGCAAGTAAAGAGACTCAACTAAATCTATTTTTGCATTTTTGTCTTTTTATGCAAAATCAAGTATGAAAACTAATTGCTTTTGTGGATGTGGCAAGTGAATTAAGGATCTTTGAGGATGGCTGGAAGGGTTATGAGATGGTTGGATGGTGTGGAGGACCCCTGGGAGGCTTTTTGTGACTTCCTAGAGGTTTTCCATCAATTCAGCCTCAAAATAGGCCATTTCAGGAAAACCTACAAGATGTACTAGAAATTTACAGGATCCCCTATAAACCTATAGGATACAGCCAAGAGAAAAATGTGTGGTGTTGGAGGTGATGGAAGGCCTAGGAAATGTGTGTGATGGGTGGAATGGAGTGGGAGAAGGTCTAGGATCACTCAAAAGTCAATATCAAAGATAGTAGATGGTTGGATTTGTTCAATGTGCTTGGATGAATTTCTATGAAAAATGATGAAAAACTAGTGAAGGTGATGGTGAAAACAAGGGATGGCTAAGGTGGATGGAGTGGAAGGTGGCTACTAGCTATGAAGACTTAATCTCCTCTTGAAGCACCTACTCGGCATAAAACATGTATATCTTCCAAAAAGCTATGGAAACAAGAAACATTTCCATAAACTAGAAAAGCATAATTAATGAAATAATTGCCTACAATATGCATGAGGAAAGTTGTTGAAAGGAGTGAAACCATGGATGAGATATACTACATAAATAAAGATGAAAGGGATGACAATGGAAATATTCCTTGCAAAACTAACCAAATACTAATTTAAAGACAACAAACTCCAAAGATCATAAAAGAACTAGAAATCTGTGTTTTTGGGGCTACTTAAGGGTCCCTTCCTCAAGTCAAGATCTTAGAGGGAGGAAGCGAGGCCAAGAAAACTGCTAAAAACCTTGTGGTGATCCTTTTTAACCTTGCTAACATGCTACTTGAAGTAAGGAACAAATGAAAGCAAACTAATAAACAACCAATCTAATCTACACTACTTGTAATGGAAATGCATCTAAAAAGAAAATTAACAATGAAGCTATGAAACTACACTAAACATACATTTACAAGAAAGAGGAGCCTTGGCTACTAGGGTTGGGACCTAACCCAATAGATTCATCCCTCTGAGCTAACTCTGTGTTGGCTCAAAACAAAACTCATTCTTCTTACCAAAACAAAAAATTACATCAATAGAATTTTCACAAGTATTGCAGCTCGAAAATAGCTTAGAGTTTTAAAATAAAAAATATGAATCCTACTAAGGTCCTAGGCCTCTCTACTTATACAACTGAAGTCACCAATAAATTCCTTAAAATTATAGAGGCTTGGCTCCCAAACTCGAGATAAACTGGTGCTTTTTCTCTCGCTTGCTCGGCTACCTTCTAATCCTCGTGATTTGGCTATTTGCACTCCGAGCTGATGTGATGAATGGAGGACTATTCGAATGGATGAGTAGTAAATGAGGAGGATTTACCTCCTATAATCCCTCTCCCTTGTCACATTTGCGTTTTGACCTTATTATTTACCAAAATTCCTTGATTTTTTCCTTTAATCCTGCATTCAATGCATATTAGTCCACTAAGCATAATATCCAACTCTAACTCACGTCATAAACAAAATATAATAAAAAACATGTAATAAGTTATGATAAAAGTTGGTTTGACTAAGCTAGGAGGTGAATTAAGGCCCATATAATTACCCAACGATGAGGCTCATTAAGCTACATCAAAAATTAAAGGATAGATAGACAAACAAGGTAAAATATTGTATGTTGAAATAATGCAAACTCATGGTATATGTCACATACATTAGTAAGCAAGTCTAGGATGTTTTGTAGTGGTCTTTGGAAAGTATGTACCTGGTAATTGCAAAATTTGGAGTTGTGTTGTAAGCCTTGTAAGGCATGTGTACTCCCATATAGTTTGTGGTAATCTAAAACCCACTTTGTATTTGCAAAGTGGTTTTTAGATTACCACAAACGGTATAGGCATACACATGCTTTACAAGGCTTACAACACAACTCTAGGTTTTGGAGTTAATAGGTACATACTTTCCAAAGACCACTAAAAAAAATCCTAGACTTTCTTAGTAATGTATGTGACATATACCATGAGTATGCTTGATTTCAATATACAATATTTTATCTTGTTTTTCCATCTATCCTTTCATTTTTGATGTATCTCCTTCGCCTCCTCTTTTGAATTGTTCATATTGTCGATAACATTGTACAATAGTTATTTTGGATTTCCATATTTACATAGGTGTGATTTTCTAAAGTAGCCAATTCTAACAAAATCATAACCCATTAGCAATTAAAGGATAATGGACAATTAGGTGAAAGTTTGTGTGACTTAGTGTGAGTTTGTGGAATAGAATCATTAGCATGATGTATTATGAGTCACACATTTCACTTGTAAGTAAGTCTAGGATGTTTGGTAGTGGTCTTTATATTGTATGTACTTGGTAACTCCAAGAATTGGAGTGTGTAATGTAACCCTGATAAGGCATATGTATGACCATAATGTTCATCATAATCTTAAAACCACTTTGTATTTGCAGCGTTGGTTTGTAACCATGTGTGAGAGTGAAGTGGACAAGGATTCCTATAGGCATGGTTTAGGGTCAGCGGAGAGAACCTTGGGCTTGGTTGAGTCAGGTCTTTGGTGAGCCTTTGTGGTTGTGTTAGAGACTTCATGGCTGAGTTGAGCCTTCATGGCTATGGTGAGCCTTCATGGCTAAATTGAGTGCCTTAATAGAAGAGTTGAGCCTTGGTGGCTGAGTTGAGCCATGGTGGCTAAGAGCCCTTCGTGGCATGGTTGAGGGCGATCTGATAAAACCCATAACATGGTTACGGGTAATTCGATAAAACACATGATGATGATATTGGATGGGGATTTGTAGGTATAGGTACATTTATGCAGTTATAATGGTTGACAAAACCATGTATGCAAAGGGTATCCTAGTACAATGGTGGTTGCAGCAGTTGGAACCTTGTTGTCTTGTATGGGTCTGACCCAAGTTCGGAAGAATTAGTTAGCCAACAAATCCCGCAGCTACCGGCCCTTTCGACAATAGCCCGCAAAGCGTGGACTGAGGTCTCACCCGAGGTGGTAGAGGAGGGTGCTGGAACTAGGTTTCCACACCCTGGGGATGTCTTGAATGTGGGTTGGGGATCATGTGCTGTTTTGTAGCCTTGCGTTATACCATATTCACGCAGATCGAAATACCGTTATCACGCTTATTACAGAGGGAACCACTTATTACTAGTTTGATCTAGTTAAAGTAGTCTTTAAGCAAACATTTATTACTTTTGGTTACCTCGTGCATTAAGATTAATCTAGTTCACATGAATTCAACCGTAGCAAATGTAGAAATAATAACAGTACATTTATCATAAAAGAGTATAGTCGTAATCAACACATAATTAAGAAGAAACTTATCTTTATTATTAATCTTGCATAATACATCCAGATCCACCCTACGCACTCAGCTGCAAGGGTCCACGTACATAGCTACGGACTTTCCAAGCCTCTACGCACATAGTTGTAGAGCCTCTACCTTCTACCCTACTCCCTTGACTCAGACTTACAACTTATCTTATCATATTCACCCATTACATCATAGAATCAAAAATCCAAAAACTAAACTGACTTCCCCTCATAGAGCCTCGCTCTATTTATACTTTCCCTTGGCCCACGATCCCACCGTTGGCCGACTCTATTACTATTTCTTTACAATATTTTTGGCCGAACTACCCTTTGACTCAACCTCCTATAACTCGCAGTTTGTGCTTTTTGTAGAGTCTTTTACCCTAATATTACCTAACATTTTGGGCTTCGCATCCCATACTCATCCCGCAGGGCTTTTACAACCTGATAGTCCCCCAACACAATCATTGTGACTCATCTTGAGTCATTGAGCTAGTGTGTCCATCTTTGCACAAAGATCAATCAACAACTTCCATACGTCGTTGGTACTAGCAACAAATTCTTCCAACATGCACTGCATCCGTTCCACTTGTGGTACCGATATTTCTGCCCCTATCTCGGTTGTCTCCATCCTAGCACATTTGGCCTTCATGTGTGCTACCTTATGCTCTATGGTGGTTGAAGCTGCAAATGCCTCATCCAACCATGGCTAGATACGAGCTTTCACCATGGCTTCCTTCTATCTCGCGGCTTCTGCTTGGATTTTCATGTCCTGTACCTTCCTCTTCTTAGCCAATCATTGCAGGATGGAAATGGTCTGCGCAGTTCCCCAGAGCTGATTGTAGGCGTGCTAGAGTTCCTAGACCTCTACTTCCAACCTGTGAAGTGAGGGATCTTCCTGAAGGACAGTGAGCATATCAATCGACTGAGTTAGCAACTCGATACATTCTTCGAGTGACCATGCAAGCATCACGTGCCCCATATCAATAATGTTCTGGCACTGTACTACTATCTCTAGAGGCATTGGTGGTGGGACCTGCAATTTCAATTCTATGATCTATGCACTGATTTCGAGCTGCAGCCGTGCAGCCTCTTCCTTGGTCCTTCAGAACTCCATAGCCAACGTTTGAATATGTGCTTCAACGGCCAAGTCCCCTGTAATATTTATCGCATAAGCACTCAAACAGGCATCCGGTACTACCTTTTCGATCTGTTGTTTTTGGGTGACTGCTTCATCATGTTGGAGTCATAGCTGTTCAATATTAATTCATTGCTCTTGGAGTATCTGGTCGGTGCGACCGGTCCTTGCACAAAGTTCAATTGTGGTGTTGTCGTGAATTTGTTGCAAACTATCGTGTGGGAGTGCAGCCACTGTCAGGCCAGGAGTAACTCCAGAAAACTAATGTGTTTATTCATTTAACCAGCTATCTAATATATACATGAATGTGATTGTTTAGTTCATCTTCTCGATGACTGTTCACATTCAGTTCCCCAATCACTGAGGATTAGGTGTCAACATTCGCCCCCTTAATCTGAAGGGATGTTGGTGAGTCCAAGCATCTTTCTGAATCTTTCAAGCTTTTCTCTTCCAAGCTCTTTGGTGAAGATGTCTGCAATTTGCTCATTTGTGGAACAATGGCGGAGATGGATTGTTTTGGCCTCAACATGATGTCGGATCAAATGATATTTAGTATTGATATGATTTGTACGATCATGGAACTTTGGGTTCTTGGCCAACTTTATTGCAGAGGTGTTGTCAATCATGAGTGGAGTTGATTGTACTTGTTTTACCTGCAAATCTTCAAGAATTTTTCTGAGCCACACAATTTCTTTCGTTGCTTCAGCTGCTACCACGTATTCTGCTTCTGTTGTGGAATCTGCTGGAACTGATTGTTTGCATGATCTCCAAGAGACAGCTCCTGATCCAAGACTCATAGCATATCCTGAAGTAGATACTCCAGTTTCTTTGTCTCCATCGAAGTCTGAATCAGAGTATCCAATCAATCTGAAGTCGTCCACCTGTGTATACTTGATTCCAAGGTCTTGAGTTCACTTCAAGTACCTTAGAACTCTTTTTGCAGCAGACCAATGTCCCTCACAAGGCTTTTGCATAAACCTGGAGAGGATTCCAACAGCAAATGAAATGTCTGGTCTAGTAGTAGTGAGATAGATGAGACTTCCTATAAGCTATCTGTACTTTGTTGCATCCTCAAATTCCTTTCCTTCAATAGATGTGAGCTTTAAGTTTTCTTCCATTGGAGTAGAAAGAGGATTGCACTCTGTCATGCCAAATCTGTTTAACAAATCTCCAATGTATTTCTTTTGAGAAAGAAATATGGATTTTGGATGTTGGATGTTAGGTTACTTCAATGCCAAGATAGTAATGAACATAGCCCAAATCAGTCATTTCAAAGATTTTTCCTAATTCTTTCTTTATGGATGCAATATAACTTTCATTGTTCCCTGTCATTAAAAGATCATCTACATATACCACAAGATATACAACTGTTTTTCCATCTTGACAAATAAAGTTGCATCATCAAGATTAAAATGATTGAAGTTGAGTTTCAGAAGATGCTCAGTTAGCTTTTCATACCAGGCTCGTGGTGCTTGTTTGAGGCCATACAAGGACTTCACAAGTTTGCATACTTTATGTTCATGTCCTTTCAAAGCAAATCCTTCAGTCTAGGACATAAAAACATTTTCTTTTAGATCTCCATTCAAGAAGGCAATTTTTACATCCATTTGATGGACTTTCCAACTGTTCTGAGCTGCCAGTGCAAAGAGTGTCCGGATGGTGGC
This sequence comes from Pinus taeda, assembly GCA_000404065.3. Lineage (NCBI taxonomy): Eukaryota > Viridiplantae > Streptophyta > Pinopsida > Pinales > Pinaceae > Pinus > Pinus taeda. The sequence goes on along the minus strand of APFE031682424.1, from coordinate 15,941 downwards.
CCATTTTGCTGTGGGAGCAAAAGTTTCCTCATAATCGACCCCTTCCTTTTGTGCAAAACCTTTTGCC
>APFE031682424.1:0-12979 GCA_000404065.3 Pinus taeda | reverse complement strand
AGAGAGTCAAAGGTTATATCCTTGAGATTTCCATTTGCTTGCAAAGACTCAAGATAATTGGAGTATGTAGGATAAAGTGCTTTGAGAAAAGCAATGAGAGAGATATCCAGCTCAATTTTAGTGGATTTAATATCATGCATTATAGACTTTATTTCAGATGCAAGAGCAAGAGGATCATTATTTTGCAGTTCAAGAGTGAAGAGTTTAATCATAAGTTGGACGACTTCAAGTGCAGAATGTGAGTCATAGAGCTCTTTCAGCTTTTGTAAAGCTTCAAAGGCAGTTGAAAATGTTGAAATGTGACGACTCACCTCCTTATTTATAGACGCTGCGATTAATGCATACGCTTTGCTGTTCTTGTTTTCCCAGATGGCGAGTTCTTTGTTTGATGTAGGCTTTTCTGGGTCACTGTCTCCTTCTCCGACACACACTCCTTTCCACAGCTCATTGAAAATGAGGGTGTGTTGTACCATCCAGGACCAGTCAGGATAGTTCTCCTTGCCAGTGAGAACTATTCCTATCATAGAGATGATTGAATGCATTCTATAAAAGGTTACTTCTGCTGATATAAAAAACTTTTGCTGATATATTAATACTTATGATGGCGAAAAAAAATTTGCTCTTAAAAAACTTCTGCTGCTAAAAAAAATTCTGATATGAAAATGTATTCATCCAAAATCTGAGCAGGGATAGAATTCTGCTACGCCATTTATATATCATTCATCATTGAAACAAATATTGACAACCATTCTATCACCATATATATCACTGAAACAATGATTTTAGCACTTTTGAAGAAACCCTATCACCGTATCATAGCTATCACCGATCAAGATTTAATGCTTTATGCTGCTCTTGATTCTTCAGATAATCAACCAAAGATTCAGCATAAACTTCATTACGCTTTCCTAAAACAAGCTCCAGCAATTGGAAAACATTTACAATGTCTGGACTCTTTTGTTTTGTCCGACGAAGAATTGGTTTAAGTGGCGCAAAAAAAAGATGGAACGCATGGATTTGTAATGGTTCCGGAGAAACAACGACCAGTTCGTTTCTGGAGAATGCATGTGACCATCAGCATGGCACCAGGCAGCCAGTCTTCTCCATCTATTATGTTTCTTTATATGGCAACTCGCATGCCATCTGAGGGCTTTTCGACTTCCTTTGTCTAAGCGTTTCAGCAACAGATTTGCACCGGCATTGAATCCCTGGTCGTATCATATTTCCATAGACAGTCATCTCGACATTCATATCATACTATTAAGGGGATATGTCTTTGAAAAACACCATACAATCGGTCAATCGGTACAAACAATTATGAACGCAACGCTGTGTGTTATTCAAAAAACCGTCGGCCTTCTGGTTCTTGCATAAGCTTTAGCAGGGCTCTTCATGGATAATACAGCAAAATTATGGGGACAGAACAAAGGTTCGACGATGTCGCGAGATTGATGAAATACTTGAGTATGGCCTCGGGTTTGAAGGAGATTTTCAATGCCAAACAGAAGCGATTGTTTACTGCATTCGACCCCTACCTAGTTCGAGGAAGAGCAGCTTCTGGCAGCTGCTCTAAACAAGAGAAGGTTTGGAAAACTCCGCGTATTGGATGCGGTGTCAGAGCTCTTCGTTACCTTGTTGACAGACAGCACCAGCAGAGGAGTCAGGTAGCAGACAGCGGCAGCAGAGGAGTCAAGTACGCGTTACCATGGCAGAAATTAGGTATGCAGTCTTCAGGCAGGGAGGCGTTCTTTCAGAAATGGGACAGAGAGGAGCAGAGAGCAGGCAGTGGACAGGAGTTACAAGGGACGCCTAAAAAAGGAACTGGGACCTGTGCTCTGATACCATGTTAGGCCAGGAGTAACTCCAGAAAACTAATGCGTTTATTCATTTAACCAGCTATCTAATATATACATGAATGTGATTGTTCAGTTCATCTTCTCGATAACTGTTCACATTCAGCTCCCCAATCACTGAGGATTAGGTGTCAACAGCCACGTTCAATCCCAATCCAGTAAGTCGTTCTAGTATTACTCAGTCTTCTGGTTGGTTGGTGACCAACGGGCCTACCAGAATCGGAGTAGACTAAGCAACTTGGGCTCTGAGAAATGGTTCTATAGTTGTCATATCGGAGGCTTTTGTGGAAACACTAGGGCCTACCTATGCAATTCTTGATCCCAATTCGCGTAAATGTGTCCGGAGCTCCCCCAACAGAATGTGTTGTTCTAACATAGCCTCATCGACTCCCTCCCGAGTAGCTTTGCAAATGATGTTTTCGATGTCATTTAGATTGCCCTCCGCTAGGGTGGTAACTTCACTATTGGGTTTAGATTATTTTGATTTCTTTCATGCCTTCCATCTCTCTGGTGTGGCTGAGCACTTTAGTGGGGTACCAATTGTGGCTAGCTGAGTGGTTTCCTTTTGAGTGCCTTTGTCCTTTGCTGGTGTCTGCACGCCTGGTACTGCTTTGTCCATTGCTGCAAGTTTTTCCTCACACTCTCCCTTAACCTCTGCAACATACTGTTCAATCTTCTTTTGTTGTGTGGCACGCTTGGATGCCTATTTTTTTTCTGAATCATAGCCTCATCTCGTTCCACTGCCACGGGCCAAGCCTCGACAATATTGTGAACAACGTCATTAGTGACAATGAACTGGAGAGGGGTCCATGTCTGGGCTAGGTCCTTCCGTGCCTAGATGTAGATGTGACACATATATGCTTTCAATTCTGCAATGTGCTTCATACTCTCTTAAACTTCATTTTTTAAGCATGTTAGCATATTGATCCACTGATGCACAGTCATGTCCATTAATACCCAAAAGATATGAATTCCCTGAATTCTGCTTACGTCCTTGGTCACACAAAGAAATGCATACTGCGCGGCTTCTGGCCATTCTAGGCTTAAAACATGAAACTAGCTTTCTTCAGGCAACTTAGTAGCAACTAGCATGAGGGACAATGGTAGCCACGCATAATAGAATGGTTTGCCTTCTTCCTGGACTTCACGACAATTGGCTAGAAATTCTTCACAAAGAAACTGTGACCAATTGAATCATACACCAGCAGTACATTCTTCAGCCAGTACAATAAGTACGGCAGGGACCTCAGAGATCCGACATTTCCTCATTACTTTTCCTGCCAGCAACTGAGTGGCCACCCAGACTGCGTTGTCAGAGATACTGTTAATGACGTACCCTTGCATTCCCTTGGCAAGCTTATACATCTTCTATAGTTGTTCTATCATTCCCACATCGTTACTTTTTGTCGTAATTTCCCGAGGGTTTCATCCGGTGCAGGGTAGATGCGAGACCCAGTGAACAAGTTCTGTTTTGATACAGGCAGGTTTATCGACCCATAGTGTATCTCCATGTACTAGACAGAGCAACTGCTTGATGACTATCACAGTAATAGGGGGCTGCAGAAAGTGTGGAATTTCCAGGAGACAAAGTAATCTAGCTTTGTCCACCTTTCACAGCCACTCCTTTAGCTGTAGAGTGGTCACCATGCCTTCTATCCTATGGTCCATTAAGGCATCTGTCGCTAGATGGGGAAATGTTTTTTGATTTGCATGGTCACAATCATCGAATTTTATCATGGCGACATGGCCAACCACCGAATTTTCTATTGGGATGTCTTTCGGGAGAGAGGGGGTAGTGATTATACTGTTGAATTTGTCTAGGTTTGTGGGTACCTTGTTCGTCCCCTTACATGGAGGCATATACTTGGGTCATCGCACTGGCTATACAGGGTCTTCCTCAGAGATGTCCTCTTCGATCCTCATGGGAGACTCTTATGTTTCTTCCTCGCTATCGATGATAACAAGTTTACCTTTTTCCTTCACTGTGGACTTGCCAACCTACAGGTGTCGTGGCGACTTCTGAACTGATTCTAGGAGTGGAGGTTTCTTCTTGGTCTTCAGCATCTGTGGGGATTTAGAGTGTTCTACTTCCTGTGGCGACTCTAGCTATGGACTATCAGCAGTAGGCTTTTGAGCTTGCAAGATGACATCTTTGTATTGTTGTGGCAATGCCAGAAACCACAGACTGTTTTCAACTTCCTCATTGCTCATGACGTAGGTAATATGGGCCAATTTTCTTGCCTAATAGTATGACGTGGTGGTGTGACCTTTGCGCTATTTATATATCAATTGAACCTAAAAACTAGTGGATTGTTTTTGTGATAACTCATAAATGCGATTTGGATAGTTATGCTTTTTCCTTAATGGCCCACCACTTGCTTCAAGGTGCTTTAAATGTGCCATCATACCATGAGCAGTATCATTAACAGTCACTTTCCATCTTTCCTTTGCAGCAGCAAATCCTCAAGGTCACAGATGCGGTTTCTGCAGGGGGCCAGTGGTCATATTGCACCATTGTACAACAACCTGTTTTATAGTCGTGCACCCTCTTCCAACTGCATGGGGTGCTGGGACTGAACCCTCGATAGATATTTAGAAGGGCGAACCCTTCCCATGGGTCCCCCGGTTCCTCATTCACTCGAGTCGCGAGCATCCTAGATGTTCTTTTGCTTCTATCATGAAATAATGGTGTGGGCACCCCTATGGCTTCTGGTGCAGCCGTCTCAAGGTAGGAAAGCTAGCCATGTTGGTTTCCATGGGACATTCCTTTTCTTCATCTTGAGCGGCTACTTCTAATTGAAGTTTCTCGATGGCTTTGTCCAACTTCATCCTGTGGTCATGGATTCAGGCCTTAGTTTGGTCCAACTCATCAAGTCGTCGTTTTGCACATTGAATCGCAGCGTACAATTGTTGAATCGTGTCGCAGATGTCATCTCTGGTGGGAGAAGCTATGCCTATAGTGGTTCATTGGGCCATATGGGGGTGATTTCCTCTAGCTTGATGATCTTGTGGTCCACTCTGGTCTGTTTGAGGTGTCGGTCATCCACCATACACCTGTATTCTTTGTGCTATCATTTTGTGCCAGCTTAACCGTCATGCATATCTTCCAATTCAGAGTCGAAACTTTCTCTTTTATTTGAGCTTCCTCGATCCTTCTATCAGGGTGTGCACCTTGTCTGCCACACACTGGGTGGTTCCTATACTACACATGTGGGCTGGTCTTCAGTGGTTGCGTCTCGCTCTTTCGGGTGGTGTCTTTCCTCACATCATGCTGATTGAGTCACCCTATTACAGTTGAGTGTTGTAACTCCCTGCAATCAATTTTGCCAGCGCTCCACTTCCTCCTTAGAATCGATGTGCAGATACTCTCATGTTCCCATGAGGTTCCTCTATCGTCATTGTAATGCATCTGTCCAGGGTCCTGTGCCGTTATCTGATAGAGGAAATCCAGTTCATCATTATTTTCCTCGTCGTGAATGGGTTCTGTGTAGTGCTCCCCTACCATTGGGTCCAGTGGAATTACTACGCGAAGTGACTTCTTTTCGAAAGTCATCGTGCACCTTTTCAAGTTGATGATTCCTTTCATGTCGATGGCCCAATCAATCTAGAGCAAAGCAGGGTAAGGATTGCTATCATCGATAATCTCTATGACTTCGAAGTCAGTCTAAGTCATTACACCATCGAAGTCCACCATCACCCCTTGCAATTGGCCCATTGGTAAGATTTTTTGTTGGTTATCCATTTGTAGTTGAATCGGAGACCATTGCATTACGGGCTTGCCTATACGCTCCCATGTTTGCTTAGGTAGTATATTTGCATCCGAGCCTAAATCTAGGATGACTTTATCCATCTCATAATCTCCTATTTGCGTCATCATTCTCATTTCTTGTCCAGTGTGTAAAGCATGTCGTCCTATCCTTTGGACCACCTGGGGTTCACTGAATTCAACACTCTTGGTAATCAACTCCTGTAGCCCTTGGACAACCTTCTGATTATACAACAATTTCATGCATGCATCAAGAAAGGAGGTGATCATGTAGGGCTCCATTTTGGCTTCCATTTGGTCCTTCTCACCTAAGATAGCAGCTTTTATGAAGATCAACTGATCTTCGTTTGGCCCTGCCCTTCCTTGCTTTAGTTCAACAGTACAGTTCCCCATAGGCAGGTCGCCTCTCTCTCCTCCTGTGGTCCCTCCTTCCGTTGCACCGTTCCTTTGCACCATATTTATACTAGTGTCCTCTTAATGTGGTTCCACATGCATCATCTGGACATTCTGGGTTGGCGGAGGTTGAAGCACCCCTTTCTCATTTAATTGCCCAAGTGAGGTTGGAAAATCCACTAATTCATGATCGAACTGTTCACAATAAGGACATGAGATCCTAGTTGGGTTAGTGCACTCACGAGCATAGTGTCCTTATTCACCAAAAATACAAGAAGTTATCTATCCATGACCTCGGCCGGGTCCCCATCCTCTTCCCCGACCTTGTCCTTGAAATTCTCCCCGTGTTTCAGCCTATACCTTGTAGGCTGGGGTCTATTCCATCATTAAGTCGTAACTTCGACACATTCACTCATAGTGTCCTACTGATTGACAAAAATTGCAATATAACTATTGTGATGTCTGGGTATACTTCTGTAATAGATGGCAGTTATCTATTGCATGTTTTCCTCCCACCTAGAAAATCGTGCACTAGAGCGCAGGCGTGGCATCTTGTCCTGTCTGGAATTCCACTTTTAATGGCATTGAGCCTCCTCCCACCAGATAGTTCATGAAGACTAGTGATCTGATAATCACCCTATGAGTGCCATAAATTAAAGATTTATTAAAGTAAAGGTATTACAAACTCATGCACTGGTGTGTGTGTGTGTGTGTGTGTTCTGTGTTATTGAAACAACGGATCGATCAGATTGCTAATACAAAGAACATAAGTGGAAAAGACAGCAAAGAGATACATTAAGCAACACAAAGACACAAATAGTTTTAATAAGGAGTTCATCCTATTCCCCAGGGCTACGTCTCCAGTCCAACTTCAGTGGTGGCCTTGTTTTATTGTCTTACAATAGAGAAATTACATTGCAGGGACTCAATATGAGTTCTCCTGAAGCAGATTTTGCTTGGCAGGGTAGTTCTTGGATTCCCCAAGGCACTCGAAGTTCACAGACTCTTTTCTTCTCCCTACCAGCTCTGTCACCCTTGGTCTACAGTGGAAAGAGCCAATGTGATGCTCAGTCTGGACAAATTTCTCTATGGGAAGGCTTGAATCTTCAAGTTCTCTTGTGCTCGACGCTGCCTGTGGTCAGCTCGACCCTCTGTCTCCTCTGCTTGGCTTTACTATTCTCTGTGTTCAATCCTCCTCTTAGGGTGCACTTTTCACTATCTCTCTTGGTTGCTCGGACTCTTCTCAATTCCCCTCTGTTCGACTGTCTCTATTCATGGCTTTAGCCATTCGATCCATATGCCTATTCGGTTCCTCTCCCACCTGCGTTGATTCTCCTGCTGCAGTTGTGCTTAGAGTTCCCTGTTCGGCGTCAGCATGAACGCTCGGGAAGTGGCCACGTGTCCCCATCAGAACAACACCAGTCTGCTCGTCGATTCATTTCTTCATTTATGTCATGCATACGTTCTTTCTCAACCATGGCAATCAATGGATTCCAAATCCCTCTAAATCGCGGCTTAATTCCATGTCGATTCTGCTTCTTTCTATTGGGCACAATTTCAGCCATCCGAACTGGGCTCCTCAAGATCGGACGTCATATGCACGTCGAGCGCAGTTGACTTGCTTGATCGATCGCACACGATCAATGGCGGTTTTATCTCTCCTCTGCCACGACGCGTTAATCGGTGTATGGGATCACTCCGCTCCTATCCAAAACCTCTTACCATTCAAGACCACCCTGATCAAAACCATTGGTTTCCAGGGTGCAGGTCCCAACTTTGTACTTTAGTGCTTTTTCCTTTTTCCACCCGCAGTCCACTGGTTCCCCCTGTTAACACCCAGGTTGTTCCCTATGACTCCCAAGGGAATATGGCCGGGGTAACCACTAACCAACCTTTGGATTATAGATCCTAGCCTATCTATAATTAGAGAGGGCTCTCTCTTTAAATTTCAGCTATGATTTGTGAGTATCTTAGGCTAGTTTAAAGTTTCAGTTTCCTGTTTGAGACTGTGGTTGATGAAATTTTGTTGTAAGAAGGGCATGAAGAGTTTAGAAGATGCTAATCCATTGGGCATATGGAGTCAGAAAAATGAGATAGTTCTGGTGCCTGTGATGGAGAGAGTTTTGTTGCAAGGCTAGATGGCTATTACTAATATAATTTCTGATTTAGTGAGTGAAACAATGGGATGTGAAGTTACTGACAGTGTGATATCAATTTGAACGACAATCTCTACTTAGTAGCATAAATGAATTACCAAATAGTGACTATGAGGTATTCAGAGCTTATTGGAGCAATTAATAATTCCAATTTAAATAACTGAAAGTTATGAAAAACATTTATAGTGAAGATAGATTGAGATCAGGGTGTCTCCATGGACAAATCCTGAGCTATTCTTTTTCTTTCTTTCCTAGATTTAGAGCAACATGTGAGAGTTATGCGTTAAAACAAATAACAGAAACACTAACAGAGATAGAGAAACACTTATTATATCAAGTCATAGCACTAGAATCCTGTAGCATTCAATGGTTCCAATCACAGCATGCACGAGTAAGACTTAGTTCTTGTAAACTCCAAGCTCTATTTATAACATCCTTCTGCAAATTACAGCCGAGTTCTCATTTCTTCATAAGAGAACAACAAAACCAACAACAACCCTCCAAAATTTGTGCGAGGGGGAATATATACAAATAGGTTTTACAAAATATCTAACTGCCGGGTCACTTGATACAATAACTATGCTCACCAAATTTACAAAATATGAGATAAGAAAGTTATTGCTACTCAGAGTGTAAGATAAATGGTCTTTAATGTTGTCAGGCCTCTTCTTGATCTTTGGAGGAGAGTGAGTCGGTTGAGTGTTTCTTCTTTAATGTTGAATGATGTGAATGATGTGTCTTTATGCTCTGTCATGCCGAACCTTTTCTCGGCCCTACTACCTGTAGCTGTCATTGCTGCTTTTGGTAGCCGAATCTTCATGCTGAGGTGGATCATTCCACCTTTTGGTCATAGTATATGCATCACACTTTCTGAATATGATGACTTATATATTTTGATGACAAAATTTAGATGAAGCCTCTTGTTTATAATAATAATTGTATCATGGAGGCCCACCAATCCTGCGTAGGCAATTGATGCCTCAAAATTGCATCCATGGTCTCATCTGCCTCTGTGTATTTGTAAAAGTTCGGAGGCGTTTCAAACAGATGGCTAATCTCATTCATAATAAAAAACAAATTCTCTACTCTGTCATAGAGAAATTGCCCGGATGCTGGCCCTGTTTCCTATGAGCTGCTTGATCCTTGACTGATCTGATTAGTGGCAAATGTGTTCACCCTCTTTGCATAAACTTCATGTGATAGAAGTTTTCCTACACTGTTGAGTAAGCTGGGGAGACCTCTGCCCTGTAATGCAGCAAATTTGTCCATGAACCTGTTTACCTTTGTTTGCATATCTTGGCTCCTTCTGTCCAATGTATGTACAAGGTTTTTCAGTGTGAGGACCCTCTTAATTAGCTGGATAGTCTCTGTCCTATTAGACATCCCAATTGCTGCCAGCTGAGGACCTATCCGGTTATTGAGCACATTGATCATTCTGCTGGCTATCTCAGGCATACTTCCTAGAGATGCCCTTGCTCTATGCACTTCCCTTTGTGCTTTGCCTATGAGCTCCATTTTCTCATGAATAGTTTCAATGTATTGCCATTGGTCCATTATTGATCGGCCAATGTGGATCCACAAAACTCTTATGATCTCAGCCACCACTTTGTCAAGGGTGAGCTCTTTCTCCAGCTCTTTTATCCTTTCCTTGAGAGTTTTTATTTCTCTCCCTTTCTCAGCCACATTCTGCTTTGATTTATCATACTTTTCATTCAGCTTGGCCAACTCATCCATGGCTCCATTCAGTTCTGTCATCTGGGCTTCTAGGGCCTGGACCTCATTCATCAATTTCTGCATGTCCAGGCTCGGAGCCTACTCTGTAGACGGTGCTGGTGCTGCTGTTGATGTTGATAGTGATGCTGTTGATGTTGATGGTGCTGTTGGTGCTGCTTCTATGGGAGGAGGAGTGGTCTTTGGAGGCTCCTCAAGGTTTATAACCTCTGGAGGGCAATGAGAAGTCTGGCCTCCCTCTTTCTGCTGCAGGGCTACCTGCAGTGCAGCCTCTGTGTCTTCCAACCTCCCTTCTGTCTGCACTAGTTGCTTGTGCAGTGCTACCAGCAATGTAGCTATCTCTTGTTCTTGCTTCTCCTGGGCAACCTCATCTGTTTGGGGGTGAATGGTTGCTGGGAGCTTTACCTTCTTTCTCAGGGCTACAAGGTCTGCATCTCTTATTTTTAGCAGTGTCTGTATGGCCTTTGGGTCCTTGGGGTCATGCCCCAGCTCTATAATTATATCTTCCAAAGACTTGATCCTGTTGTCTTTGGCCAGGGAGGATGCTTTCTCCAACTCTAGTTGGGTAGCTGTATTATTTAGGCTGTTTTCCAGCCTTTTTGCCAACATTGCTTTGTCTGCGAATGTTTCATAGACCATTTCACCCGTTTGCTTATGAAGTTCTATTTGGTCCATTGGGTGAATGTCTTTTGCAAGAACCTCCAGGTTGGTTCTTATGTAGTCTGCAGCTAACTGTGGCTGGACCGTGGTGGGCGTGAAATGACTATTGGTCATTTTTCCCTCTGAAATGTCATAGGCTAACATAAGCCTCTGCTGATTTGTAGGGGCCATATTTAGCAACTGATTGTAGATTTGGAGCCTGAGTGGCTCATTTCTTCTCTTGATATCAGTAAACTGTTGCTTGATGCTTACCTCTGCTTTCCTTTGATGGCTTGAGGAGCTAACCTCTCCTCCAAGATTTCTCTCTTGTTCCTGCTGTAAGGAACTAGCAGATACCTCCATGCTAGGTGGCCCCATTATCACCGATTTCCGCATAGGCATTTCTTCCTCAGAGGGGATTTAATCTCTACCTTTTCTCCCCTTGGTTTGTGGATGTAGTAAGGGGAGTCTCTTGCTCTTTGTCCCTCTTCTTTCCTTTTTCCACCTTTTGTGGAGTTTGGAGCACTGAGGTCTCCACCATCTTCTCTTGCCCAGAAGGCATGTTCTCTTGAGCCTATTGCTCAGTAAGTGCTGGGGGCTTCAGCCATTTGTTCTTGTTGCATAGGCTGCCCCTCTTCTTGAGTTTCTTCTTACTGTTCTTGTTGCTGTTCTTGTTCTTTTTCTGTTTGTTGCTCTGTTTGTTGCTCTATTGTAGGAGGTGGTTGTTCCTGCTCCACCTGCTTGCCCTTACCTTTATTTGTTTCCTGTTGGGCGATTTCGACTACCTGCTGCTAGGCTGTGGAAGATGAGGCCGCTGCTCCAATTTGTCTCTGACAGGAGGAAGAGACCTGCCCACAATGTTCCAAGTCAGCCTCTTTCTCAAGATTGCTTGTTTCTCTTCTTAACATTTCTTCTTTACCAATTGGCTCCTCCAAGGTGCCTTCTTTCCAGCTTAGGGCATTGGCATACTTTTCAATGTGAGGCAGTTTCACATGAAACATAGCCACCCAATTTGTACTTTATTCTCCTAAGGGAGGAAATGAGTGATTAGGGTCATAAGGAACCCACTTGAAACTGGTTTGAAGTCTGAGGGTTTCTAGAATCCTATCAGCTTCCTTCCATCCTTCCTCCTTCTTATTGTACAAGAAGGGGCCCAGCTGATTCCTCACCTTTAGTCGCACCTTCTTATTTTTGCTTTGGAAATGGACAAAGTCAGCATTTCCAAACTGCCTGAAATACTCTAGGGCAAAGAGTCTCATAGGGACATATTTTGGCAGCCTATAGGGATTCAGTATTAGGCCCCTATACTACTAGTCTAACCCTTATTGTTATTGGTACAACCCACTTATTATATTGATGTACCCACATAGTGCCCATATTTTTACTATTGTACCCCATATAAGCCCACTAGTGTTACTATTGTGGCTTCATATTATTATTGTTAGGTCGGCTGGGTTATATTGTGACTCCTTAGACTCCTATATATAGAAAGGAGGTTTTGTCATTTGAATCATGGAAGAGTTGTTCATTTATGTAATGTAAAGGAGGTTGCCCCCTCGAAGAGGCTGAATTCTAAGTCGTGGATCTATCTTTTCTATCTCTTCTTGAGCTAGTTTCATAACATTTGGTATCAGAGCTTTGGATTCTAGGGTTTCGCTGCTCCAAACAGGTCATCGTGGCATGTTCGCTATAACTTTTTTTCTGTGATGTTTCATAAGTCGCAAAAAAAACCCATTTAATAAGAATTGACGTTGAACATTGGGTCTAAATTTCAGATATTTTCGCGCAATATTTTCGGATATACGATCTCAGGAAGTTGATCTTTTTGCAGACTCCTGAATTACATTCAAAACAGTTGACCTGGGGAAAATCGTCATAACTTTCTCTCTGAGGATCGGATTGAAATTTCGTAAAAATTTACAAAAAGAGGACGGACTATAGTTTCTTTTGAGTGTTTTTTAGATCAAAAGGTTGAAACAATGACTCGTGGCACGTCATACAAGTTCGCTCTACTGAACTAGTCTATAATCAAGTCACTGTGGGAGATTTCGTATAACTCTTCCTTGGAGAATCCAATTTGGTTCAGACTTGTGGCATTGGAAAGAGGACACAGAGGGCTACTATAGGTCACAAATTTAGAACTATATAATGAGAAAGTATAGAGATACATTAGAGGCAATATTGAGCTCCTACAAAGTGAAAAAAGGTGTGTAGATTTTCTTTAATTTTTGCTTAAGCTTGGTTTGAAAATTTATTTTGAAGGAATTCAAAGGGAATATTAGAGAATTATTATCGGTAACTGATGCCCCGAGGAAAGAAAATGCAAACACCTAGTAAGGAGCCTGAAAGCTCTAGCATGACTCATGAAGAAGAAGAAGAAATGCTATATGATATATCAAAATTACAAGAACAAGTGCAACGAGTTTCACTTGCACAAAAAG
>APFE031682422.1:54378-68477 GCA_000404065.3 Pinus taeda | reverse complement strand
CCTATCCTTAATTTACCTTATTAAACACTTCCCATCACTGATATCCCTCAAATTCCTCATTTTTGCACAAACCCTAGTTTCTTGCTACAATTTGACAAATTTCTAGACTAGGCCTATGTTTTGCCCTTTTGGACCCCTTCCCGTCACTCAATATTTTAAATTCCACTTTTCCCTACCTCCTAACATCCCTCCTTATCTCCCAAAATTTTCTCAAGAATTTAGAAGCCCCTTATCCCCTTCATTTCACTTCATTTTGACAAATCCCTTGTTCCACACATCAAGATCAGTTTTACTCCATTGATGTTTCTGAGCAAGAAAAGATGAAATTGGGAAAACTGAGAGAGGGTTGTGTCTAAAATAGGCCAAGGAAGGAAAACCTTTTTCACTTTTTAGACAAGTGTCATGGTTTTAGAGAAACGTCAAAACTACAGTTGCCTCGGGAGAATTGATGCACCTTTGAAGTGACCTTGGGAAAATCAAAATTTCTCCTAGCTTGGTTGGCCTAATGACTTGCTTGATGAGTAAAATGATAACAAGACACAAAGATATTTCCAATGAGCTATCATGAGCTCAATTTGGGGTTGAGGAATACCTTCAAAAGTTGACTGCAACAACACTCTACCTTTAGGCAACCTCATTTTGCATATTTTGACCAATCTTGGGAGATTTGATTTTTGATAGGGACAATGAGCTCAAAATTCACAAATTATAGTTGAGTTGGAAATTAGACTTGATAACCTTTCCAACGAGCTATCACGTGCCCAATTTGGACACAAGGAAGGCCTCCAAACCTGGTCTGTAAAAAGGTGTGGCACACGTGGGTAGTGGCATGACGCATCAGTGGTCCGCACCTTTAACAAAGAAAAAGTGTGGTCAGGTCCATTGGATACATGACTATTAGTTCCAGGACCACATGCAATACTCAGAGCAAGTGCGGAACTAGAAATTTTTGAGCAAAAACAGACTTTTCTGCCCAATCCGCCGCGCCACGTGACGCTCGCTTTTGCTAGGAGCCTCCAAAGCACAAAAACTCATCTTTTTTGGATTTGGCGTGGAGAAATATGCTTTCCTGCCAATGGAAAAGAAATTTGGGCAGGTTTTGAGCCCTCAAAAGGGTCAAAAGAACTCAAAAAATGACCTTACTGCCCCTATTTTGACACACAGGAAGCAGTGTTGGGAGAACTAAACTATTGTCAGAGCACTCTGCTTCTCAATCTACAGCCTAAATGATATTTCTAAAGAGTATGGAATTTTCTCAGAGATATGAAAATTGTAACTGTACTTACCTGTACTACCACACTTAAAGTCTCCTATACTTCTCCATAATGGAGAAAATTGGTCTTTTGCTTGCTTTCCTCCCAACCACGAGATTAGTCAACCAGACTGAATCTCCCCCCAAGCTCATTTGCCAGACCTCTGCCTTCGGAAAATATAATGCACCACCTGTGCCTGTGTTATCTGGTCCTCACCAGACTTAGCACTGTCTCTTTTCTCCTTCTGTGCCTTTCTTTTCCCGTCTGTTCCTTAACAACCCGGGCCTTTTCCTTTTTCCCCTCTTTCAGTTAGGGTTTGCCCCCTTACTTGCTCGCAACTTTTTTTTTTTTTTTAATCTGGCAAGAAAAGAGAATAACTTTCTCATAGAAAGTTACTGTATGTAATTTACTCAATCCATATTCAACTTTTGAATTAATAATATTCTAATCATTTAAAAAAACCAATAATCTCTGTTCCATATTTTACCTACAATGGTAACAACAGAAGATTTACTCACATAAATTGTCCGGTCATTACATCTCCTCCCCCTGAGATTGGACACCGTCTCGGTGTCTTTCAGCCATGAACAGACCTGGATATGTTCTTTTCATTAATTCTTCATCTTCCCAAGTGGCCTCCTCAGGCCTAAAATGTCGCCACTGTATCTTAACTTGGGTAATAACTCGTTTCCGCAGCTGCACTTCTCTCTGGTCGAGGATGCTCAGTGGTTCGACCAGAACCTCTCCTTCCGGTTCGACCTGCATTGCACAATTTCTTAAGTTAGTTTTCTTTCAAAACTAATTCTTTGTCAAATTTTATTGTAACAATAACTCCCACCTGAGTATCCTTCCATCTGATTACATGCTTAGGGTCATAGACATATTTCTTTAGTACTAGAACATGGAAAACATTGTGGACCCGAATGTGACTCGGCAAGGCAAGTTGGTAAGCCATTGGTCCAATCCTTGCCAAGACTTGGAAGGGTCCACAGTATCGGGATGCCAATTTGGCACACCCACTCCACTGTAAAGTACTTCCTTTGGCCTGAATTCTGATATAAACATGGTCCCCAACCTGGTACTCTTTGTACCTTCTTTTCCGATCGGCAAAATTTTTCTGTCTGTCTTGAGCAGCTTTCAAATTAACACGCACCCTTTTCACCATATCTTCCATTTCTTTAAGCATTTTAGGTCCTAAACTCAATCTATCTTTGGGCCCTCCCCAGCTGGAAGGTGTATGACATTTCCGGCCATACATAACCTCAAATGGGCTCATTTGTGTCGAGGTATGATACCCATTGTTATACGCGAATTCCACCAGATGTAAATACTCTTCCCACAGTGTAGGTTGTTGCATGACATAAGCCCTTAACATGTCCTCTACCACTTGGTTCACTCATTCCGTCTGTCCGTCAGTTTGAGGATGGTATGCTATACTGAAGTTCAACTGAGTTCCTAAATCAGCAAATAGTGTTTTCCAAAAAGTTGATGTGAACTTCACATCACGATCGGAAATTATCATTTTTGGAAGTCCATGTAACTTGAACACATTCTGCATAAAAATATGAGCAATCTGGGCAACTTTATACGTGGATTGAATAGGTATAAAGTGTGCAACTTTACTCAACTTGTCTACTACCACCATAATGGAATCGTTGTTTCTCTTTGCCTTAGGTAACCCAGTAATAAAATCCATGGAAATGATTTCCCCTTTCCATTCTGGGATAGGTAATGGTTGTAACAATCCTTCTGGATGCTGGTGTTCCGCTTTGATCTGTTGGCACTCTAAACACCGTTCCAAGTACTCAACGATGCTCTTCTTCATTCCCGGCCAAAAATAATCTTTCCGAATTGCAGTAATCATTTTCTGGTAACCCAGGTGGCCCGCATGGTGGCTGATATGGAATTCATCCATAATCAGATTTTTAATTCTGTTTTGGTTGGGTACATATAACCTTTGCTTGTAATATATCATCCCTGCATCATCTAACTCATATCCTTGTTGGCTTTTCCCGCTGGCGGACTACTGTATTTGCTGTTTTAGTTGCTGATATTCAGCATCTTGGTCTGTTGATTCCTTTATCATCTCCAAAAAGGGACTTTCCCATCCACTAATGGAAATTTCGTACAAATTTTGTACTTTCCGACTTAAGGCATCTGCCACTCGGTTTTCTTTTCCCTGCAAATGTTTTATATCAAAATCAAAGTCGCTTAAGAAGTCCACCCACCGTGCTTATCTAGCGTTTAAAGTAGGCTGGCTAAAATAGTTGGTTAAACTATGGTGGTCAGTGAGCAGCAGAAATTTCCTGCCCATAAGATAATGCCGCCACATTTTTAAGGCATGTATGACAGCAGCCAACTCCAAATCATAAGCAGAGTATTTCTGTTCATGCTCTTTTAATTTTCGAGACTCGTATGCAATCACTTTGCCTTCTTGCATCAAAACTCCTCCTAATCCCTCTTTACTTGTGTCTGTACATACCACATAATCCTTATCAGGATCATCTATAATCAAAATAGGTGTTGTGGTGAGTAGGTGTTTCAATCGCTCAAAGCTTTTGTGGCAGCTCGGGGTCCATTGAAATGCTTTTCCCTTTTTCTGTAATGAAGTAATGGGGAAAGCCACTTTAGAAAAGCCTTCCACAAACCTCCTACAATATCCAGCTAATCCCATGAAGGATCGGACATCCGCTACATCCTTTGGTACAGGCCACTCCATTATGGCTTTTATCTTTTCCAGATCCACTGCAATTCCATCCTTTGTAATTACGTGAACCAAATATTGGATTTCCTCTTTAAAGAAATCACACTTACTAAAGTTAGCGTATAACTGATGTTCTCGAAGGGTCTGTAGTACCATTCTGAGATGTTCATGGTGTTCCTCTATGGTGCGGGAATATATTAATATGTCATCAATAAATATCAGCACGAATCGATCCAGATAACGATGAAAAATGTTGTTCATTAAACACATGAAAGTTGCATGGGCGTTGGTTAGCTCGAACGGTAATACCACAAATTCATAATGACCATACCTTGTTCTAAAAGCGGTTTTAGCGATATCTTCTTCTTTAATTCGGATCTGATGATAGCATGATCACAGATCAATCTTAGAGAACATTGTTGCACCTTTCACTTGATCAAATAGTTCATCAATCCGAGGTAAAGGATATTTATTTTTGATGGTCAACTTATTCAACTGTCAGTAATCAATGCACATCCGAAGGGTTCCATCCTTTTTCTTGACAAATAATACTGGGGCTCCCCATGGAGACACGCTAGGATGAATGTAGTCTTTATCTAGTAACTCCTGCAATTGCATTTTTAATTCTGTCAGTTCGGGTACACTCATTCTATAGGGTGCTCGTGACACTGGTGCTGCACCCGATACCAACTCAATGGTAAAGTCTATATTTCTTTTTGGCGGTAGTCCAGAATTTCTTCCGGAAATACATCTGTAAATTCTCGTATTATAGGAATATTGTCCAAAGTAGCTGTTTTATCCTTAGAATCCACATAACCCACCTGAATGGCATAGACCTGGCACCCTTTCCGTATACATTTTACCAGTTGGGTTGCGGTTATTGGTTGAACCTGCACTGGTCGTTTGATTCCCTGCATTTCTTTCCTGGTTCCACGCTGATCTCTAAAGTAGATAATCTTGGTTTTACAATCAACTAATGACCAATGCTTTTCCAACCAGTCCATATCAATTAGAACGTCATAGGAACCAAGGGGAAGCACGTTCAAGTCAGACATTACTAGCTGACCGGCTATAGTGAAGGAGCAGTCATTAACTTTGGCTATCACTCGCCTTTTGGCTCCTGTAGCTAATTGTACCAACCATGGGTTTTTAAATTTAACAGATTGTAAATTACAATGTTCCACCACCTTTGGACTCACATAACTTAGTGTAGCCCCGGTGTCAATTAAAACAGCGATAGTAAGGTCTGAGATTTTACCTTCAAATTCGACCATGGTTGGTTGATATTCTGCCTACCGATCTTCCAAGGCCACATTAATCCTCGGTACACTACATCCAACTTCGCCGACTGTTGAGGCTTCGTGAATTTGGGATAGCTGTTCAGTCCCCTTTCGCTGTGGACAGTTTTTAACATAATGGGGTCCCCCACAACCCCAGCACTGCACCGAGGGCCTTGCTGTCCCTTCACTGTCAAACCTTGCATGCTGTTCGCTGACCTTGGACTCATTTGCAGTCCTAAATTTGGACGTAGTTCTTGTTGTAATTCTACTGTTTGGTCCTTTGCCATTCCCCTTACTTCCACCGCTGCGATTTCCTTTGTTATTTCCGATTGATTTAAAGCTCTTTTTCTCATTCCATTTTCTGCCAGCAGCTTCCCCTTTTTCCTTACTTTGTTGATAACAGATTCTGGCCTTACGGATTACCTCGTCCATTGACTTTGGATTGTCAAATTCAATCCTCTCTCGCATATATGGTGGTAAGCTGCTAACAAATCGTTGCACCTTTGCCTTTTCATCCCTTATATATGGCACGTAGTGGAGTAAGGAAGTAAAACAGGTGATGAATTCGTCCATAGTCTGTTGCCCCAATCGCAAGTCATGGAACTCTCGTGCCTTTTCATCGTAGAAGCGTTCAGTTAAATATCTCTCCTTAAAATATCTTTGAAAATTATCCCAAGTAATGGTCTGCTCAGTAACTCCTTTTACAATCTTCACTTCCTCCCACCATAAGGTGGCCTTTCCCTGCAATTGAAAAATAGTCAATCGTGCTTTAAGATTGTGGTCATATTCATATAGCTAAAAATACTTGTTCATGTTGATTAACCACGCTTCAGTTGCTTCTTCTTTTTCTCCGTCAAAATGTGGTGGTTTAATCTTGCGGAATTCCCCTTGTAATTCCACCCTTTGTCTTTTCAAGGTTTGTTGCTCAAATGCATTATCGAAAAGTTCCTCCTGCTCCTCCAATATTTCAGGGGGTATATGATGGTTCTGTTCTTCGGACATTCTCTGTTGTTCTGTGCTAGGATTAACTGGTGGTTGATTCTGTTTGTCGGACAAACTTTTCAAAATTCTTTCTTGTTCCATTGTTAATCGGGCATTATCTTCTCGTAGTCGAGCCATCTCATTCTTAAGCTCCTGTACTATTTCCAGAATTGCTTGATTTGTAATTCTGGCCTCTTCCCCAAGTTGTACCCACAGTTCAAGATTATTTTCGGGACCAGGTGCTCCCTGTCCCATCACAGGTCTTCGGGATGTATTATCTGCCCTCCTCATGCTACAGTTCCCGGGACTCCTGATCCTGTACTTCATCATAAAAATTTAAAGGGTAATAATGAGAAATGCCTTAACATAATACTAAATATTTATATATTTTATACAGTGTCTCTATATGTCATTTCTATCTTGCCCAGAGGCCTCAGTTCTGTACCCTGGCTCTGATACCACATGTCACAACCCATAAAACCAAAGTAAATAAACATAATACTGGGTAAAAAAAAAAATTATTTAATTGTACACATTAAAGGGTGAGTACGATGGTTGAACCCATCGCCCATGGCGGAATTTAATATGTTTATTAATTTTGTACACCTACCAACCCATCGCCCATGGCGGAATTTATATATATAATGTTTTAGAACACTTGCCACCCTCGGCGTATGACTTAATCATATACAACACGATTATGCTGACAACAAACCATTAGCAGATCCTACCTCTTTAATGCTGATTCCCTGAGGGTTGGACAGCTGGACCTGCCTTGATACATTATACCTTCGATCCGGATACTGATCTTGGGAGTAGGTAACATCGTTTATTACCGCAGGCAAGGACTCGACCTCCTTGGGATTATGGATTTTTTTAACGATGGAGATTTGATCCCTCCATCGAACAGTGAAGGTTTCGCGTGCTAGCTATACAGGCAACATTTAGGGTTTGTGAAACTCATTTGATAGAGGGAGGGTCACTTCCCGAGAGCTCTGCTATGCTGCATCCGGTTATGGCGATCGATTCTCAGACGTCTACCACAGATTTTGATGTTAAGATTTGTGCATGCCCTCTTGTGCCTAAAGGCGATGCGAATTCTCCGGCGTCCTATCCTGAATCCTGCTCATTCCATCAGGTAAACCCACCATCGTTTCTCTGTTATTTGTCAATAGAATTTACACTGTTTTATTGAATTTACTCCTGAACTAATTTTCTCATTTGTATCGGTTGTTTGAACAGAGTTTGGTGACTTAGCGCGGCGGCAAGGAATTACAACACCATTTCTCCGGAGGGAGCTATTCCACCTGTAAGAGCTTGACCCCTGAGAAGAATCTAGATGCATAAGATAGGTGCCGGATGCGAGGTTTAATTTTTATCTTTTCCTGTCAGGCAGTTTTCTGTTTTCTAATAGAAGCATGAATCGTTCTGTTACTTCCTGGGCTAAGGAAGCCTTTCATAGCTCGATGCCATGAGGCTCTGCCCTTATGAATCCTCAAGGGGGTGCTGCGATGTGCTCGCGCCTTATGAAAGGCTCCCAGTCTTTTTATTGTTGCACGATAGTTTTATTGTTTGATGTATAAGCTCCTGGATAATTGATTTCTCTTTTGTTCTATATAAAAGATTTACTTAGCGAGCCACTGGGTTTTTAACTCAGCCCGGCTACGCCTTTTTAGAAGCATTTCATTATATGTATGAATATTTATATACCTAGTTGTTTTGTACTGTGTATAGCTCAGCTCCGAGCGGATATTTGGGTTTCTAAGGTTTTTATGTATAAACTCTGTAACTTCAGTTTACTTTAATGACCTTGTCGAGTCCCTGCAAGGGTTTGTTTATCTATTATTCGTTGCATAATTTTTCACTGGAACTTGGATGTATATTCTTCCTCAATCTGCTGTTATATATGCATATATATTTATCCATGATTTTTACCCCTAATGCGCTCGGCGCTCGGGAACATCTAGTTATATTTTATCGCTTCTATTCATATGACAATGGTCTCATTTGCTTGTTTCATTTAATATATACCTGTAAATGTAATTTCCATGGGTTCGTTATTGAATATACTAGTTTACATGTTCGCGGATTCCTCTTATAAAGATAGTTTAACTCTATAATTTACATAGTTCCCGCATGTTGTTTTCTGGGACCATTTCGAAGTGTTCTCTGAATGTTTACGAATTCCATTTTACATTTTAAATAATTTTGACCCTATAACTAAGGGTTTATAATGGAACTTGTTGGTTACTATGGCTTTTTTTACAAACATTGTTGTATAGTTACGCTATCTTTCTACTATCGCAGAGAAGAAACTATTACTTTATTTTACAGAGTAAGGTCTCTGTTGGTTCTGTTACTGTATGGAGAATCATTCACAACCAGAACCTATAAATCTTGTCATTACTTATTATTGTTCTGCCTAAATTGTTTGTTATCATTCTTTTATTTCATTACAGGTATAAATTTTATGATTCCTTTCATTTTTCTTGAACATGGAGACTTATTGTTCCCCTTCAATATTCTGTTCGGGTTTCTAAGGGGGTTTCGGTATTTGAACGAATACCTGAAGCCAACCTAATCCAGGCAGTCCTCTATTAAGGTTTAATTAAATAATCTAAGTTCATTCGAACCTAGTTTAAATTCTTCATTTCAGACATAATGTAATTATTCTCTTTCTAATATACTGGAACTATTGTCAGAGCACTCTACTTCTTAATTTACAGCCTAAATGATATTTCTAAAGAGTATGGAATTTTCTCAGAGATATGAAAATTGTAACTGTACTTACCTGTACTACCACGCTTATAGTCTCCTATACTTCTCCAGAATGGAGAAAATTCGTCTTTTTCTTGCTTTCCTCCCAACCACGAGATTAGTCAACCAGACTGAATCTCCCCCCAAGCTCATTTCCCAGACCTCTGCCTTCGGCAAATATAATGCACCACCTGTGCCTGTGCTATTTGGTCCTCACCAGACTTAGCACTGTCTATTTTCTCCTTCTGCCTTTATTTTCCCGTCTGTTCCTTAACAACCCGGGCCTTTTCCTTTTTCCCCTCTTTTCTATGGGAGAATGAAAAGTAGTTAGAGTTTGCCCCTTACTTGCTGGCAACTGTTTTTTTTTTTTTAATCTGGAAAGAAAAGAGAATAACTTTCTCATAGAAAGTTACTGTATGTAATTTACTCAATCCATATTCAACTTTTGAATTAATAATATTCTAATCATTTAAAAAAAGCGATAATCTTTGTTCCATATTTTACCTACAATGATAATCATTCCTTCCGCCTTCTCTAAAAAAGGCAACCTCCTATAAGTTCACTAGGAAGCATGATTTTTGTCAGTGTTTGGGATTAATAGTTCCAACAAATTTTAGGCGAATCTTCTGTCCCACAAATATGGTTAATGGGTTTGATCCTTCATCGCTGGAGAGGGATTTGCAGATTTCACATCTCAGTAATCCTGGTCTATAAAAGAAAACTAAATATTTATTTTAACAAGCTTGGAATTATGTTAATGGGCTTGATCTTTCATGGCTGACGAGGGATTTGCAGATGTCATGTGTCAGTAATCCTGGTCTATAAAAGAAAACCAAACAATTATTTCAACAAACTTGGAAACATAATTCCAATGCCAAATAAATTTACTCTTACACTTGTTTTTGCAATATTGCAACACCAGATAGTGTCAGTGATCTTGATCTATAAAAGAAAACTAAATAATTTTTTCAACAAACTTGGAAACATAATTCCACTGCCAAATAAATTTATTCGTACACTTTTTGTTTTTCAATATTGTAACACCGGATAGATAAACGAGATCTACGTTGCAGATGGCATACCTGCCGAAATTTATTTGATCAATTTTTGCGGAAATTAGTTTTAAATGATTTGTATAACTCATATCAAATCACTGAAATCTTAATAGCAATTTTTTAATAAAAAGATGCCTTTCAAAATTGCTTTTAAATTACTTTTCCAGAATTATTTTTAAAAGATTTGTATTTGTCAAAGTACAACGCTGAAATCGTAAGGGAAGTAATTTTTTATTTTTTAATAAATAGATGTCAGTGTATTGTTGGGAGATCACTAGTGGTATAACCATTAATCGGAAATCATTGATTTCTTTTGAAATTTAGAAATCTAAGTTAACATTGAAATCCAAAGTAAGTAAAGACTGAGTTTTTTTATTTTCGTTTTTTTTTCACATTTATATTAATAATTGAATTTAGTGTATTTTGAAATACAAAATATAGTTATTGAATTAGTTGTTTATTCTGAAATAGAATATATGATATAGAGTTGTTGATTATTATGAAAGTAGTATTGTAATTAGTCGTAAAAATTGTTCGAAAAGTTATGGAAATTTTGGTTATATTTAGAGAAAATCTGCCAAAGATTTTTGTAAATCCAAATTATAGTTATTAAATTTCAAAATTTTAGATATCTTACACATTTTTTATGGTGCTGAATCCATTTCCACCATCAAAAACACGATTCAAACACTGCTTTTTCAGATTTTTAAATTATTTTTTTTCCTGAATTCCAACCATTTTTAACGACCAAAACAATTCCTCCGCCCCAATAAATGACTCCATTATGAAATACAACATATAATTATTAAATTAATTGTTGATTCTGAAATATATAAGAGGTTGAACTTGATGTTCATAATGAATGATGATATAAAAGGTTGAACTTGATTTTCATAATGAAAGACATAAAATTCGATGCTTGTTGTGGCATTGGAGAGCGTATTGATTTTTATTTATAAAAAATCAGCATTGATTTTTGAATTATGTTATTTATTCAAAATATTTATTGAACGCTCTTGAAAAAGAAACACTGCCATCTTGTCAATTCACGGATTCCTATGAAAGATGGGATTATAATATATCCGACCACCATCTTATTACGTTACGAATTCTTGTGAAAGATTGACATTAAGATGTATCCATTGTAATAAAAGATAGACAGGTCGCATCCAGGCAGACCACCGTTGATCGATTACCATACAAAGCATTGTTGAGACAGGTGGACACTTATGCAGACCATACAAAGCATTGGTGATCGATATCCGAGACATCCATGCAAACTATTGTTGACACAGGTGGACATCTATGCAGACAACCGTGGGCTCGAATAAGGAGTCAATTTTTTTGTGCTATAACCATTGCTGCCTCATTAACCATAGCCTCCACATGATCATCCAGCTGCTCTGTTCATGCCTACTTAAAATTACAGTAAGCACAGGTTGGTCAAACCTCTGCAGTTGAGGCAAGGTAGTGCAGCACAACTTAAGGAAGATGAAACATATTTCTTTGGGCGAGACCTATAAGACCCTGTCAAACTGTATCTAAGCCTAATATGGAAATGGTTCTCGCTCGTGTACAATTTCTGCCAATTATTATATTTAGTCTTTATAAAAGAAGCAGCAGCGCCCATTTCAATTTACCCATCGGCAAAGGCATAGTTATAGGTGGGAGCATAAAAGGCAGAGACCTATATATACCACTCGCTCGGGCATTCTGCCTTATTTCCGACTTCTTTTTCTTGACCACTCATTATTTAACTAAAGACGCCAGAGCATTTGCAATTATTATATTCAGTATTTGCAAAATAATTAGTAGCGATGGATCAAGATGGAGATCAAGTTCAAAAATCAATCCCATCAAATGGAATTTCAGTTAATCGAGATTGAGGCTCATATCCAATTGACGTTGTTCCAATGCCATTCATCGAAGAACGAGTCCCGCTAAACTGCTACTGTTGGAAATGGTGTTTCTTCTGCATATAAAGGTGAAATTATGTTGAAATCGACTTTTCTTTTGCATATAAAGGTAAAATTACTGCATATAAACCTATACAGAATTTATAATGCTTCATTATTCTAGAAAATTAAGAGCAAACACAAGATTTTAAACGCAACATAGACAAAATTTATAATGCTTCAGTATTCTTAAAAATTGAAGAGCCAAAAAAATAGATATTGAAAATTCTAAATACTTTGTACATACATAACCAAATAAGTAAGATTTTGTGTAATATATATATATTTTTAGGTTAGCCAAGTGAAGAAGTTGTTGTTTTTTATTAATGTAATACTATGTTAAATGTAATACTAAGTTAGGGTGTTCCAATGTAAACGGATTACAATACTAAGTTTGGGTGTTCCAATGTAAACGGATTACATGATGAACACTATAAATGCACATGGTGAAAGGGAAATCTTCAATGTACAGGGTGAAAGGGCTCAAGGGATATTGTGCTAGCAATGTTGCTTCATAGTATCTGGCTATGAGGATATGGTGCCTAGAAACATTGTATTGGACAATGCTTCCCACAATATTGTTTCATTGTATCTGGGAATAGGGATATGGTACTTGGAAATATTGTATCTGCAATGTTGTTTCATTGTATCTATGGGGATATGGTATCTTATTGCTTCATTGTATGTGAGGATGGGGATATGGTACCTTTATCACTGACAAAAACTTCTACCTCTATCACTAACAAATAAAAATCCTCTACTTCTACCACTAATAAAGAAAGAAATGGAGTTCACCAACAAAGAAAGAAATAAAAAAAAATAAAGAAAGGGAGTTCACCAACAATGAAAGAAAGAAAGAAAAGAAGTGCACCAACAAAGAAAGAAATAAAGG
This sequence comes from Pinus taeda, assembly GCA_000404065.3. Classification (NCBI taxonomy): domain Eukaryota; kingdom Viridiplantae; phylum Streptophyta; class Pinopsida; order Pinales; family Pinaceae; genus Pinus; species Pinus taeda. Next base: position 55,600 of record APFE031682422.1, on the reverse strand, counting down.
GAGTGCACATGTAGATCAAGTACCAAGAAAGGGAATGCACTTGCAGATCAAGATCAAGTACCAAGAAAGGGAATGTACTTGCAAATCAAGTACCAACTAGAGCCCATTGATCTCAGACCAAAAGCAAAGACATGAGCAAAGAATTGGATTGTTTTTAGTAGTTTTGGGAAGCTTGAAAAATGGCAAGCATGCCAATAGTGGGTTAAATTGGGTTAAATCCTAACAAATGACTAACATGCTAAGAGTGGCTAATTATTATTTCTATAATATTTTTTAATAATAAAAATATCATACTTCAATAATTAATTAGTATTTTCTACACGTCTAATTATTATTTGTAGATATAATTTTTTAAGTTATTATTTAAAAATCAAATCATTTAAAATAGTTAAAAACAAAAACATATCATAAATATTATATAGTGATATATACCAGAAAACATAATTATATCAAAGTTAATATTATAGACTTCTTCTTATAAAAATGGGTTAATAAAGATTTTTTTTAATCACATGTTATCATCTCTAAATAATTTGGAAAGAATATCTTATTTTGAAACGAATATGTTGTTTTGAGGTGCAATTTAGTTAGCAATGAATTTGATATGAAGTATTCTATAAATTAAGAGATCCAAGGATAAAATTCTCTAGAAGTAATCTAGTCTATAAAGAGGAGGATAGATTGTAGACCCCAAAGGTATAGTGGTAACCGTAAGAATATGCACTCGTACAAAGGGGTATAGCACTTGCCAAAATTAGGTATAGTTGTAGCTCTCAAAATTAACACTTATAAGAAAATTAGGTATAGTTGTAGCTACCAAAATTAACTGTCATATGCAAATAAGAGCCAAACCTAATTGCTAATTCATCCGATTAAAAAAAGGTCAAATAACCATCTTCATAATTTGTTTAATAAAAATATATATTTTCATAATTATTTACTATGTGAAAATATATTATCAATTAAAATGTAATAAAAAAATATTTTAAGAATAAATATGTTGAAAAAACAATTTGTTAGATAAAAAACTATATTTAAATAATTATTATTTTTTGTTTGTTTATCAAAGTTATGTATGATCTTCCAAGTTTGAGGTTCGAGAAACTACGATACTGGGGATCATACCCAGCTTGAACTACACCAAATCCTAAATTGCCTTATTAAAAAAGCTCATCCTCAACAAATTATATTAGTAAGACTTCACATTTTAATAATTATTATT
>APFE031682419.1:262876-277089 GCA_000404065.3 Pinus taeda | reverse complement strand
TGTTCGAGGTGGACGTAGCCCAAACTGGGTGAACCACGTATATCTGTGTCTCTCTTGTTTTGTGCGTTTTCTGTGTTTATATTTCTGCAATATTTTATGTGTTCCATTGCTCCGTAATATATAATTTTCTAACAACCTTCTCTTGATAATGAAGATCCCAGACTTACTAAAATGTCCAGTAAGATGAGAGCACCTAGCATGCTGAGATATTAGTTGGGGTACCTTTAGCAAATGGATGAGCTCATCCACTCTTGCAGATTCCAGAATCCAATGCCTGAAGATTGTAATAAGCCATCCAAGCTAGAAATGTATAAATTGTTTTCCTTAATGGAGGGTTGTCCAAAATACAAAGTAGACATCAATTGGATGAAAAATACGTTAAAATAGGATTTGTTCACACACCCAGATTCAAAGGGGTTCAATATGTCTACATCATCAGAAGAAAAACAAAGCCTCTCTTTAGAAAAAAATAATATACGAATCAAACAAACACCTGGATTTCTTTCTATGAGTGGAGAAAACAAAAAGAAGACATAGATGTTCAGATGATGTCTGCAGAATCCTCCATAAAACATTAGTGGAAAACTTCTAATGGTTTAAATATTGAGTCTCCCTCTAATTTTCCACCTTTCAGAGGGATTATTTTAAAATAAAAGGATAAATCAACTAAAGTTGCTCCTCTAGTCTTAAAAGATGATTATGCCATAGGAATAGATGGCATAATACAACAAGTAAATGAGTAGTTAAATTGGAAAAATACCACCCTCAAGGGTTTGGCAGTTCATTCCTTAGCACACAATTCCCAAAAGGAGAAAAATGATTCTCTCCATGTATCTGTAAATATTGTAAATGGAAGTTTGAATGATTTTCAGTTTTCTATATCTGCCTTAGAAGGTTTTGTTAGAGAAGGAAATAAAGATACAAAGTTTTTGTCAGAAAAAATGGAAGGTCAATTTGAAGGAATCGAAAAAGAAGTTCATGAAGGTTTTATATCAACACATGAAAATATTCAAGATCTATCTATTCTCAATTGTATGGCCAACAAATTTTATTTTTTTTCCTGAAACAATTCCATATTTTTCTTTCTTAGTATCGGGCCACTATTTTTAACTATCTGCGTAAATTTATATACATGCTTGAAGTGCTTTTCTAAAGATTTGGAGAAAACTAGTACATCATCAATATATTCAATCAACCAATCAAAGTAAGGCTTGAACACCTGATCCATTACCTTTTGAAACTTTGAAGGCGCATGTTTTAAACCAAATGGAATCACATTCCACTCATAGTGCCTGAAAGGCACACTGAAAACAATCTTGAACATGTCTTCCTCTTTAATAGATACTTGCCAAAATCTAGACTTCATGTCAAATTTTGAAAAGATCTTAGCACCTGCAATTTTGGCTATCAAAATTCTTTTATGAGGGATAGGGTAGGTATCATCTACTAAAAAATTATTGAGTGGTCTATAATTGATTGCAAGCCGTGGTACACCCCTAGTTTGTTCAAAATATTTATTTACATAAAATATGTAACAGTTCCATGGACTATTGGATTCTCTAATCATCATTCTATTTAACAGATCTTGAATTTCTTTTTGACGGAGCTTTCTATATTCTTCCTTCGTAGGTATAACTCTACTTTTATAAGGTCTTCTTGTATATTCTAATTTATATAGCAACTCCACAAAATATTGTTTCCTATGCCAAAATGCATTTGCCTCTTCTGCACATCATTCTGATTCCAATTAGTGTCTTAACTACTCAATTATTTTTAGTACATCAGTTTGTTTTAGCCTTTCATTAATTTTGAGACTAGATTTCAAATCCTTAAGTTCTTCCATTTTTTTTCCATATTGGGTTAATTCTTACATTGCTTGGATCATGGTTGAAATCCTTGGGGTAGACACGAATGGAAGAATGATAGCTTGCAGATAGCCTTAATTTTTTGGGATAGAAATGAAATAGCCTGATCTACCATCATCTAAACGTGCTGAACCATGTGGTTCAACAACCGCCAAAAACAAATTTCCCAGAATATAGTCTACTGGGATATTACCTACAACAAATTTGACATTTATGCAATAATCCTTGAAACATACTGTGGCTTAGGTATTTAATATTGAAAATTAAATTACTGTGCCCCTAAGCCAATAACTTCTCTTGTAATTTTTTTCCAATATCTAGAAGGAATTGCCTTTTTATTCAAGACATTAATATCTACTCCTGTATCTAGTAAAGTATTTAAAGTAAAGAATTCATTTTCTATTTTGGCTTGGAGCATCACATGATATTGCTGATGTTGCACAACCATGACCTTCATATTATTTAACCCTTTAAGATCATCAAATTTTGTTTCATAAATATCAATATTAGGTTTCTTTAGGAAAAATGTTTGCATCTTGGAAACTTGAAAGCTATTTTCGTCTTCTTTTATTATTCCCCTTTCTAAAATAGAAACTTGGTGTTAAAGTTCAACAATTTCTCTCTTCAAATTATGTATCTCATGGCTAACTTCACTAAGAGTGAGGGTTCTCTATTTGTCCTCTTGTTGACTTCTCTAGGATGATTTTGTATTCTTCTCAAAAGATGTGTCAACACAGAGGGGTTTTGGAGCAATACCTTTTTGTGCAGTCGTTGATGATGAACCTTGATTCTTCATAATCATTTGTAGGAATGTATCCATCAGTCGTTCCTTCATTTCTCCTTCTGGTAGCATCTTTATTCATGCTATTACCTTTGCTTCTTCATCATCTGTGATATGATCCTTGCATATTTTGAGCTTTTGTGATGGTGCTGGCTCATTTTTAGAACTATATTCAGAATCTATTTCTGAAATGTTGCAATGACAATCATCAGAGTCTATGCAATCACATTCGTAAGCAAAAAGAAATGCCTCATCACTATACTTTATATAAGACAAAATGAAATTGGAAGTTTCGGTATAATGACAACAATCTTGTCCTAACATATGCACTGCTTCTTTTATAGAAAAATTAGGATATTTTTCTGTTTTATGACTTTTAGAACCACATTTATAACGCTGGATTGGTAGTAGTGGCTTCTTTTCTTCTTTGTGGTCCCTTTCTTGTTGGAGTTTATTTGCAACTTCTTGAGATCTTTTTCCTTTATTGATCTTAGAAGTTTCTCCTTGTGGACTTCTATTTGAAGTATGTCCTTGTTGTCCACATAACCAACAAGTAATCTTGTTCCATGCCTCTTGTTTGTGTGTTCGAAGATGTATATCTTGTGGATTGTAATAACAAGATCTCAGGATTTTCTTATAATAACCTTTGGATGAGGTTCTTCTGTGTCTTTTAGGCATAGCAAAATAATTTGTCTTCTTTTTTTATTTTTTCTTTATGGCTTTCTTAACCTTGTTTCTATGTACAACTGGGTCATTTATAGAAAGACCATATTCATTGCATATAGATTTACTGTCTGGAAATCTTGACAACTTTTGAATAGACTTATTGACTTTCATATTCGTGCATAGGCTAACTAGAGACTTAGTTATAATGCAATAAATTTCACCCCAAGTATAAGTGTTGACTTGAAGGGGCTTGGACCCAGGTTCAAAGTTAGCTGTGATAACCAACAAAACTGTACATTATCGTCCCTTTCAACAACAGTCCATTTAGCACAGAATGCAATCTCACCCGAGGCAATATTGGGGGATGCTAGAACCAGGTTTCTGCATCCAAAAGGCTATGTGATGTAGCAGTGATGTGTTTCCTTAAATTAGGGCCTGATCTGGCCTTTGCGAACCCTTATCTTCAGAATCACAAACTTAAAGCAATTTCTACTTAATTAGAATTATGAACCTCACCTAAGTGTTTAACATGCATAATTTAACATATAACAGTAGATCTGAACCTTCACGATGCAATTAAAACAATATGGCAGAGAGTTGGATCATAATTGAGCATAAAATAGAGAAACATATACATATACATAGAACACACAATTTTTCTTCAAATAAACTTTATTGCTTCAGATCTTCAATACATCCACTTTTTCTAACTTAGCGCACACAGCTGTAGGGGCCCACGCACTCAACTGCGGACTTACCAAGGTCTCTGCACACTTAGTTGCATGAGCCTTCCCCTTCACCAGATTACAAACTCAAAATCTTACTCCACTTAGAACTTAACTTAATTGGACTTAACTACCTAATGACCCTAGATGACTCCCTTTTATATCTTTTACATTACATTACCATGGTCTATGAACCATGGGTAGAGTTCATTGTATAATCAAAACATCTTATCCCTTTACAAAATAAGGGGCTTTGACCTTCCTAAAATCCCGTTCGACTCTTAACATTCTTCGCGCTCCGCTCTTCAAATTACGAAGACGTTACAATATTACAAAATTTGACTCAAAATTTAGGCAAAACTTAGACCTCGAGGTCCCCATCCCAACAGGCCCCCAACATAAACATGTGACTCATCCCGAGCCACTCTGCTGGTACATCCTCAATGCACACATTGAGGCTGCTGAACTCCGCCTTCAATGCTTGAAGCTCTGTTGTGCACTATGTGGCGGCTTGCCAAATCTCCTCGACTAACTTCTTAGTAGTTGGCCCCTCTATTGCTAAGCTAATGGTCCTCTGAATCTGCTACATTCCTTTCAGTTTACTCTCGACAAAATGATAGATTTGACTAGCTTTGTCGGCCTAAGGCCGCGTTCTTGTTGAAATTATTAAGGCTTTTCATTACAACTCGTCGATCTGATTCTGAATGGCCCTCCCTTCATGTATTTTGGAGTACTGTTTCATAGGTGATAATTATTGAGTTGTTGCTCTGATTTCATCAAACTGCATATGTTTGTACCAGATGTCTGCTTCAATCTTTTGTACATGTGGGTCCTCCTACAGTTCAACCCAAATCTCCATGGTGTTTTAAAAAATTTGGCTGTAGTCCCTAATTGTAATGTCTAGCACTTCCATATATACCTCAATAGCAGCCTCATGGTTCTCTTGAACTTCTGGAGATGTTGTTGGCTATAGCTTCATCTACAGCTCTGCGACCTACATCTGCATTTCAAATTTGACTTGTTCAACCTCCATTTTGGAGTCCTTTACCATGGTTGTCAGCATTTGGAGCTTCTCTTTAGAAGTTGCTTCATTCTGTATGAGGAGCTCTGGCAGCTCAATGTAAGTCTAAGTGATGGCATCCTCTAGCTCCTACCTATGTGTAGCAGCTACGTCTCTATCATGCATCACCCTTGAAGCTTCCTCAGCTAACAGATCATTATGGCTCTTGATATCCTTAATCACGAAGAGCACCCGCTCCTCTTAGATTTTCAATTCAGTAGATACTCCTTGGTGGAGTTCATGTAATGCCTGAATGGGAAGTGCTACTAAGTTCAACTCTGAGTTCCTTCCATATGGCACTACTTCCTAATCTGGTGTGGTAGGAAAGCGTAGTGACCCTCCTAGAATAGGCACTATGTGGATCTTTATGGGCACTACCAATGTTGGAGGCAAGGCTAGTGTCACACTTGTCGTTGTCGCGCTCGCTTGAACCACGCTTGCTTGAATTGTGCTTGCTTGCACTTGTAGCTCTTTGAGGCCCTCTTGGACCTGCAACAATACTAACTTATACTGATCCTCAATGTATCCCCACCTATCCTCAGTGATGGAGTGCATAGTATCACCAATCTCATTGATGTCCCCCTTAGTGAGGACCATCGACTCAATGTTGGAAGTCTTGCCAGACTTCTACTTCTTGCGTGTACCACCAGTGGTGGATTTCTTCCTCTTCTTTATTATGAAAGAAGACTCAATATCTTATGTCTCCTTCAAAGGGTCTGCTCCACACTGCTCTAGTTCCTCTGTGTCTAGCTCCTCTTCGTCTACGCACTCTGGCTCCTGCGTGGTATTCTTCCCAAGGTCCACAATGACCTTATGAGGTACCTTCTTGGGGTCTTCCTTCAACATGCCTATTGTTTTGTTGGTCCATTCCTGGTCTTCTTTAGCCTCTTGGTTGGGGTCCAGCCACACGCTTAACCAATTAGAGACTACAGAAAAAATATCCAGCTTTGTGACCAAATAGAGTAACTCATACCATTTTCCCTTTGCATCTTTCTTCACCTATATGTGTACTTTGTGGAAATCTACTTTGAAGTTTACAGCTCCGTGATATATGGCATATAAAACTAGTGATAATTGTGCCTTCTGGCTTACCACAGTGTGCAAATCCATCTCAAAAATCACCCAAAATTGTTTATTCTCTACCACCTGACTTGGATACTTGGACGCCCCCAGCCAAGTGTACCTTGCAGCATCGCACAAGTTTGGGTCAACATTAGTGAACTATGAATCATCGAGGATTTTCTAGGCTATCAAATAAATTAACAACAATAACCATGCATAATGGTACGGTTTCCCTTCTTCTTGGGCCTCACAACAATCATCCAGAAACTCTTGGCAGAGATATCTCGCCTAATTAAATTGTGCCCCTTGGCTACACTGTGCAACCAATTGAATGACTAGGGCTGGCACTATGTTAGCCCTTCATTTCCTCATAATTTTACCAGCCAAAATGGACGTGGCAAAGATGCCAGCCTGATCATAAATCGGGCTAATAACGTAGCCTCGCAACTTCTTGACAACATGAAAATCCTTCTTCACTTGGTCTGCAAGCTTCTTTTCTTAAGACTTGCCAACAAAAGTGTTGGAACGGTCAGCTCCCACACATTGCAGTGTGGTGGTCCATCTAATTAGCATAACGTCAATTGGAATCCTCTCCCTCGGACATAAAGCTTCGTCGTGCACCAAAGTCAGCCACTGGCACACACATATTGTATTTGATGGTGTTGCACCCAAAATGAGGCACAAAAAACATGTTCAGTAACCCAACATACTGAATCCCAACTGTCCAATTCATTGGTTCTACTCAGGTGACACCGACCTCCTCATAATACACCATCTTTAGGTATTTGCTTGGCTCAAAATGAGGAAATTTAGTCCAGTCCCTCAAATCCCAATCCTCCATGCACAGTTGTGGTACCTCTGCCAACAATTCTCATTCAAAGGGAACATCCTCACACAAAAAGGGTGTACAAATTGAATTGTCGCTGCATTAGGGTCCTTTGTCACCTTAGGAGTTGACTTTCTTTGCGGAATATATGGAGGTAACCATGAAATTGGTTCGGCTTCGTCGACATTTATATCCTCAATTCCTTCCCCAAGCTCTTCCTCCTCTAAGTCAATAGGTTCCATTGGTTGCTTCTTTTTCTCTTTGTCCAAGTTCTCCTTGCTTCGCTAATCAGCAGTCATCTTCTTAGGCGACTGTCTTACTGGTGGCTTCTGCGGTTTCTTCTACTTCTTCATTGCTACTACTTCTGCTAGTTCTACCACCGTTGTTGTCACTCTTGCGGCTATTGGGTTTGGTCTCAGAGATCTAGGAGATGTGGCATGCATAAGAGGAGTAGCAGTCATGATTCCTGTTAATCCTTGTGCCAAAAAGTCCAAGTAGATGTCCTACCAATCCTCACCAGACATACAACACTTCTCTCAGCTTAGACTTAGGCACAAAAGCTCACAAGAGTTCTTCAATAGGAAAAGTGTCTTAATTTAGAGAAAGATGCCACATTTATAGCCAAATTAAAATTTGAATGCCTTGAATGCCTCCATATCTTCCTCATAAATGTAAATTTGGCAGTAGATTTTTATAGATATGCTCCTTAAATGCACTTCCCTCACTCTCTTTAATAGAAAATTCATGGTCAAATCAACTGTAGATTTTCCAATAGTCTCATTTTGGGTAGTCTATGTGGGATCCTCCCTTATGGTGCAGCTACATTTTCACAACTCTCTCTACCGGGGCCATCTCCCTAAACATTGCACAACCCTCCTTCGACTGAACCATTTCTCGACAGAGTAGTTTATAGTCCTAAACTTTCTTTCAGCTACCTGAAGCACTAAGAATTTCTTGCCATCATCTAGTCATTGTGGCCTTTCAGGGGTGGGATCATCTCAATATACCTTCAATCAACTTTCATTAACCCTTCTAGGAAACAACTCCCCATTCAGCTTCATTAGCTGAACTGTGCCACCATCCGAAATATCCTTGATTACATAGGGTCCTAGCCAATGCATTTGAAACTTCCCCAGAAAGTTTTTGAACTTACTGTCATACATCAAGAACAAATCTCCATTCTTAAAAGTGCATTTCTTAATGCCGCAATCATTCCATGCCTTTTCCCTAGTTTTGTGCACATGCTGATGAAAACAAGCCAAAAATCGATCCTCGTCCAATGTACGCAGCTGCATTAAACGCTCCTCCAAGTAGTCGCGATTGGCCATCTCAGTTACTGTTGCAATCCTTAAGTTGGGCACTATATAGTCCATTGGCATCATTGCTTCTTGTCCATATACCAGTCTAAATGATGTTTTCCCTATCAATTTCTTACAAGTGGTTGTATATGACCATAGAACAGTTGGTATGCACACAAACCAGTCATTCCTATTAACATTGCAGGTATTCGTTAAGGCACTTTCTAGTATTTTGTTAAAAGCTTTGATAGTACCATTCACCTGGGGATGATATGGCTTACTCTTCTGATGGTGCATTTGGAACTCTTCTGTCAATGCCTTAACTATTTCATTCAGGAAGTGCAAACCTTGGTCACTCATCAGGATCTTTGGGCATCCAAACCATGACAGAATGTACTCGACTATAAATTTCACAACAGTTTCCATGCCGTAATCCTTCATGGGATGTGCCTCGGCCCATCTGGTCAAGTAGTCTATCACAGTGATAATATAATGTGCACTGTCTTCTTCCCTAGTGGATTAATTGGTCCAATGAAGTTAATTGGCCATTTTTCAATTACTTGCAGCGTGACCTATGGGTTTAAGGGAATTTCATCTCTTCACGATGGTCTTCCAGTTCTCTAACACACGTCATATGCACTGCGGTACTCCTTAGAATCTTTATGTATCGTAGGCCACCATAATCCTGCTTGCAGAATATTCTATGCAGTTTCCTTACCTACATAGTGTCCTCCTGCGACACCACCATGTGCTTTGATTAAAATATTGTGTCATTCATACTCAGGTACATATCAGTGTAGAACTTCATCCGGTACCGTCTTATATAAGTGTCCTGCAATGACTAAAAAATCTGTAACCCTTACCACTAGTTCCTTCTTTTGCAACATTGTGTATCCTTGAGGAGCTACACCAGTAGAAATAAAATAAATAATGTTCGACAAATGTTCATCAACAGCTTTGACAGTGAAGAGCGGTGCGTCAGATAACCCCTCATCAATGTTAGTGGGTTCTTCGTCGTTCTTGATCCTAGAGAGGTGATCAGTTCCTGCATTCAACCTTCTTGGCTTAAAGATCACTCCAAAATCATACTCCTGGAAGAGAAGAAACCATCTACATATCTTCCCCCCCCAACACTGGCTTATTGACTAGATATTTCGATTTAGAATGATCCATATACTTTTTAAAGTGTGCACTTAGAAGATAATGCCTGACTTTTTGTAGTGCATAGATCATGGCTAATCCTTCTATTTCTATGGTTGAATAGTTTTGATCCACCTTAGATAATTTCCTACTTGCAAAGGCAATCAGATGGTCAATATCTCTTTCACCTGGTTGAGTTAAAACAACTCCCAATTCTATACATGATGCATCCACGTGTAGAGGAAACTCTTTCTTCCAATCCAGGAAGACTAGAATTCGCACAGTAACCATCTTCTCCTTAAGAACATCCAATCTCTTCTGAAAATCATTGTCCCACCAAAATGTAGCATCCTTCTTCAATAACTTCTCCATTGACGTAGTAATCTACGCATACACTTTTATAAACTTCCTATAATACACTGTATGACCCAAAGTTATGCATAACTATTTTACATTTCTAGGTGGATCCAAATTGATAATTACAACGATTTTAGTAGGGTCTACCATCATTCTCTGCTTGCATATGATATGTCCCAAAAATATTCCATAAGCTACATAGAAAACACATTTCTTCAAATTCAAGGAAATCTGATACTTCCTACAAGTATCCAACATTAGGCGCAGACTAGAAACATGTTTCTTAACCAAGCCAAATATTTTCCAATCATAGAAGTAGACCTGCAGAAACTTGTGAATAAATTCCTTGAATGCTGCGACTACCACTCTTAAGAATATCATAGGATCATGTTTCAATCCGAATGACATAACTGTATATTGGAATGACCCCCATTTAGTAGCGAAGGTAGTCTTGCTCCTATCCTCTGACGCAATCTTCATTTGGTGATATCTCGAGAATCCATCTGTGAGTGAATAAGCCTCCTCTCCACCAACGTTTTCTAGAACTTCATCTGTGAAAGGCGTAGGAAAGGGGTCATGCGCGCATGCATCATTTAACTTTCGTAGATCTACGTAGATCCTTATATCACCCTTTGTTTTCTATTCTTGGAGACTAACCCATTCCAACCCTTCCACTGGCTCAATTATACCTGTTGCGAGCATCTTATCCAACTCTTCTCTTACCTTTTCCTTGTATTTGGGGTTCAGTGGATATGGGCGTTGCTTAACAGGCTTCGCATTTGGCTTTAAATTGATCTTCATCACACCCAAATCACCTACTATGCCCTTCAATTTAGAGAACTTTGTTAGAAATAAGTCCCGACAGTCATGTAGTAATTCAACAAACTTTCCTACTATGCCTTCATCCCAATAGTCACCAATATGTGCGAACATTGGTTCTGCTTCTGAGCCAATATTTACTTGTTTGGTCTTTACCGGTAATGATATATCAAGGATCTTTGCATCAGGTCCTACAACTTCACGCAGTCCTTCTCACTCATGAATTTTGATATTTTGTGGATCCTCATCGCCTTCTTCCGTAGTAACATTATAGCATTCCAGCGCATGTTGTAGTTGCACACTTTAGTCAATCTACATCCAAGTTATAGGTTCTATTGGTGTTCGGAAGATCACTGCCTTAATTAGTTGAAGCGCCCCATCAATGCATTCAAACATGTCTTCAAAGTTGAATGTAAGTAGAAAAATCTCCTTCATTTCATCCCAATCAGTAGTCCCGTGTTGCAGATCTGTCTCCAAATACCAGTTCGTCGGTATAACGTCTAAGGTATGAATAAAGATATGTATCCATTCTAGTTGAGGTACCTCACCCCAAGCCTTAGTCCATTGAGCCAGATGTTCAAGTGGGTCATCCTTACCTGTGCACTTTTCACTGAACCACGTTGTGGCGGAGCCAAATATTAATCTCATCAGTCTACGATATTCCTTCCAATCAACAATATTATTCTTGTGGGTTCCCCACCATCTTATAGGTGTATCTCTTAAATCCAAATCTAGAGCCTAGAACCTATGCTCCTCTGGTACATCTCTTTAAAAATGGTCAAGAAAAGTATTGACATCATATAGCCCATCATAATAAGGAAATTTACGTACTTCAGTTGATATACAACACAAATACTTTGTAACCCTATTGCATCGTAGTGTAGAGACCCCATACAACCGATTCTGTCGGTTTTCTAATTCTTCATCTGAGTCTGATTGGCACGAACTATCCTTCTCCCAACTAATATGTCCATATGCAGTGGGATTAAGTCAGTATTCGTCTTGCACAGTGATCTTGTATATTGATCAATATCTTCATTTTCATAGTCATCACGGATTGGTTCCATGTATCACGAACCTTCAGCTGGATTCAATGGGACAACCACTCTAAGGTCATTCTTTTAAAACACCATGCTTCGCTTCTTCAAATTAATAATAGAATTCATGTCAAAAGCCCAATCAATCATGAGAAATGTTCAATATGGATTATTTTCATCTACTATTTCAATAAATTCAAAATCTATGAGCACGCTAGCTCCTTCACTATCTACGGCCACCCCATGTAGGCGACCCATTAGAATTATATTTTGCTGGTTTTCCATACGCAGCTAGATTGGCGACCACTGCAACTTAGGTTTCCCCATATGTTCCCAAGTATGCTTTTTCAATACATTAGTGGTAGACCCCAAGTCTAGAATTATCTGGTCCATATCAAAATCACCAATTTGTGTTGTCAACCTCATATCCCTACCAGTTTTCTTCTTGCTTCGGTTTACCTTATTTACTGCACGTTGTTCTGGTAGCAACTTGTCCTTACTAGCACAGTTATGCATCAGTTATTAGAGTACTTTAACTGCCTTCTGATCCCTCAACAACTTCATGCATGTTTGTAGAAACGATTTCAGCATTGTGGGATAAAATTTCTCCGTCACAGTACTTTCTTCAAATTTCTCTCTTTGTGGGACTATTGGTTTCTGAGTTTTATACATAGAAGCACCTAGATCCATAAAAAAAATCTTGCCTCCATAAACATCTCCTTTTCTCTGTGTAAGTCAAATCCAACATTCTTCTCACCATCCCTACAAACCCATGCATCTTATTTTCCATCTTTATTTTCTTCACCAGTGGCTATACCACTTCACTTTATTATATTGACACTAGGATTGTCTTCGTGTGGTTTGAATTGCATCATCTAAATTTTTTGCATTAGCTATTGGTTCTTATTTTCCTGCATCTTTGCTATTAATACAAGACACACTTCTATAACATGATCAAATTGCTTACATTATTGACAAGAAGGATGAGTTGGATTCTAATAGTCATGCGCAAAATGTCCTGGTTCTCCACAGTTGTAGTAGATGATCTAGCCCCAACCTCTTCTAGTGCCTGCCTCTCATCCTCTTCCCTATCCTTGGAATCCTCCGCAAGCCGTAGTTGATCCTTGATCATTATGCACGTGGGTTTCAACCTGCATCCTATACATTGGGGTCTGTCTATCATCAATTCATAGTTTTAGCAATCTCTTTCATCATGGCCAATCGATTTACAAAACTTGTAAAAGATTTACTTTGGTGACTGCACAAACTTTTGTAATAGATAACAATTGTCAGTTATATGCATTCCCGATACTTGGAAGATACTATACCAGATGCTTGAACAAACGCTTGATCCAGTAGGAGACTTTGGATTTAGTGGGTTGGGACCTCCCACAGCTATATAATCCCGGTACATAAGGCACTGATCCTTATAGTGGCCTAAATCCTTGCACTTCGTGCACCAAAATTTAGGGCATAGTCTTGACTGAACCTCCTTTCCCTTATTTAGATCCTGCAACTCCATATGCAAGCTTGTTAACTGCGACTGGATCTGATGGACTCCTATATCTGTATCCTGGATTGGCGAAGCCTCCATCTTCATCGTGATCTCTAATGCTTCGACTTGAGATATGATATTCTGTTGAGACAAAGGCAATCTTAAGTGTGGCAATAACAAAGCTATGCACCATTCCTTATGTTGTTCAATTGAAATATGAATATTAGCTTGTCTCAGTAAGCACTTCAACGTTTGATCCATATCCCATGTAGAATCATTAGCTATATTCTTGATCTCTTTTATTTCAGTAACACACTGAGCTTCTGATTTCGACTTCCTAAATTCTACATTCAACACAATCTTTGTCTAAGCCAATGTAGCATTTGGATTGGTTGTACTATATTTATTATACCATGCAAGCAATCTATCCTGTAGCACTGTAACCAGTTGTGATTTCTTCATGTCATTATCATTGATCTATCATGTCTTCCACAAATCTTTGGTTACAAACCAAAACTAATCAGGATCCTTTGATCCCTGACCCTTGAGTACAAGTATTTTCATTGTATTCGCCATACTGAAGAATGAAGGTGAAGGTGGAGGCGTAGGTGTATGAGGTGGTGATTAAGGTGGAGCTGGGGTGGATGGATACATAATCATGGAAGTGCCCTGACCTCTGTCTGCAGTGCACCTCTAGGTTTGTTAGTGCTGGTACTTTCTTCTTCGCTGTCTGATTCACCCAAAGATGGATTGTACATGCCTTCAATGTATTTTTCCCAATTGGCTCTAAATATTTTTCGACTTCGCATAGATCCAATTTGACCTCTTTTAAACATCAATTCAAAGGTATAACACCCTTTTCGCACAACAACATTTTAATCCAAGTTTTTAGCGATCTCAGGTACGTACCTCTCGGACCCTTAAAGAATCGGCATTCAACTTCGCTATAAGATATAGACATTGTAGGTTTTAACCCCGTACAGAACTTACCTGCATACGAATTCTAAATCACAGGAAAAATAAAAATGCGAGAGCATAACACATAAAACACATATACACAGAGATTTCCCACTGGATCTCAA
>APFE031682419.1:251220-261848 GCA_000404065.3 Pinus taeda | reverse complement strand
ATATATAGAAAGGATGTCTTGTCATTTGTATCATCCAAGAATTATTCATTTATGTAATTTAAAGGCGGTTTCCCCCTTGAAGAGGCTAAATTCTAAGGCATTGATTTATCTTTTCTATCTTTTGTGAGTTGGTTTCATAACATTTGGTATCAAAGCTTTGGATTCTAGGGTTTTGCTACTATAAATAGGTTATCATGGCATTTTCCTTATAATTTTTTTATACGATGTTTTAGAAGCGAAAAAAAAAACCCATTAAGACGAAAGCATGCTGAAGCTCGGGTCTGAATTTCAGATCTTGTCTCGCTATATTTTCGGAGATATAGTCTGAGGAAGTTAGGGGTTTTGTAGACCCCCAAATTACATTCCAGACAGGTCACCGTGGGAAAATCGTCATAACTGTCTCTCTGGGCATCAGGTTAAACTTTCGTAAGAAGCTATAGAAAGAGGATGGACTGTAGTTTGTTGTGTATAGTTTCCTAATCTAAAGGTCAAAACAGTGACACGTGGCACTTCATACAAGTTTTCTCTTCTGAAAAGGTATATAATCAGGTCATCTTGGGAGATTGTGCATAACTCTTTCTTGGAGAATCCAAGTGTGATTCGACTGGTGGCATTGGAAAGAGGACATAGAGGGCTACCACAGGTTGCAATTTCAAAACTGGAAGAGCCATAATTACAGAGTTATAGTCATTTCAAGATCGAACTCCTAAAATCAAGAAAAGGCGATATGAGGAAGTTTGATGGCAAGGATCCAGTAAATTGGATACTTCAGATGGAGCAATATTTTGATCTATATGGTGTACACTATTACAAAAGGTATGTATTGCATCTTCATATTTAGAACCAGATCAATTTTTATGGTATAAAGGGCTTTGTTCTCGTAAACAACTTGTTACGTGGTCAATTTTCATGGAGGAAATGATACACCTTTATGAAGATACAGAGCAACACCTTCTTTAGATAAACGCCACAAAATTGGAAGAGAAAAAGAGAAAAGGGCTTTGTTACAAAGTGGAAAGCAAAAAATATCGGAAACAAGGAAGTCTACCCCTGCACAACTAGAAGATGGAAGTGTTGTTTCTCCTAGCCCTTCCACCAAACTATAAGGTTTCTACCCCAAAATTGGAGAAAAAAGAGAAAAAGGGCTTTGTACAATTGTGATAAAAAATGCACTTCAATGGTCATAAGTGTGCTGGAAAGAAATTATTTACATAGAGTATGAAGAGGAGGAAGAAAAGGATCAAGAAACATCAAAAGAAGAGGATATACGCTAGGACCCAACCCTAGAGAAAGATGAAATGAATCTGCCCATATCTTGTAAAGAATTGGCAAGAATTACCACTCCTCAAATTTCCATTTAAATGGGTGGGGTTGATGTTGTACTAGGAGTCCAATGCTTATAATTTTTGGTGATGATAACTTTTAATTTTCAAGAAATTTTCTTGAATTATTTTTGGGAAGGAAATAAAGTTGAATTAAGGGGTATCACGAAAAACCAGGAAACATAATCAACTTTAATGACATGAAAAATATTTTGAAGAAAGAAAAATGGGTCGTAATTGTGTAATTATGCTCAGTAGAGGTTCAAACATTGAAATAATTTTTTTATCCATATCTCCAAAGAGTCTTGGATAATCATTCCAAGGTATTTGAGACTCCCAAAGGCCTCCCACCTATTTGTGATCATGATCATGTTATCAATTTCATTATGGGAAGTGTTTCTCCAAACCTTAGACCTTACATATATCCCTATGCCCAAAAAAGTGAAATTAATGTATGGTTGTAGAAATGCTAGAGGCCGTATAATTCAACCTAGTCAAAGTTCTTTCTCTACTCCAGTAGTATTGGTGCTCAGGAAGGATGGATCATGGTGTATGTGTTCGTATTATAGGGAGCTCAACAAGCTCATTATTAAAGATAAATTTCCCATTCCTACTATTAATGAATTGTTGGATGAATTACATTGAGAAATTTTCTTCACCAAGTTGGATCTTCACTTAGGATATCATCAAATTAGAATGAAGATTGAAGACATTCCAAAAACAACATTCATAACTCATGAGAGTCATTATGAATATTTGGCCATACCTTTTGGCCTTACTAATGCACCTTCCACATTTCAAGGTTTGATGAATTCCATTTTCAAACCCTTCCTTACAGTTTTTGTGTTAGTATTTTTTGATGATATACTAATTTACAATAAGTCATGGAAGGATCATGTTCAACATGTTGATAGGGTGCTCAAACTTTTGGAGGAGAGACAATTATATCCAAAAACCTCCAAGTGTTCCTTTGGAGTACAAGAGGTGGAATATTTGGGTCATATTGTATCTCACGAGGGTGTTAAGTTAGACCCTAACAAAATTAAAGTCATTAAGTAATGTAAAATCCCCACAACCATAAATAATCTTCAAGGATTTCTCGAGTTGACAGGGTATTAACGCAAGTTTGTTAAGAATTATAAGAGAAAAGCAACACCTCTAACAACATTACTGAGGAAAGATAAAGTTTCTTGGACTCCAGAAGCAACTAAGTCTTTGAACATCTTAAAGAGGTGATGTGCCAATCACTGGTCTTAACTATTCCAAACTTCACAAAAACCTTTATTGCGGAATGTGATGCCTTGGGAAATGGAATTGGTGATGTTTTAATGCAATAAGGAAGACTCATTGCTTTTGAAATTCATCCAATCAAGGGAAAATATTTGCACAAACCTATTTATGAGAAGGAAATGTTGGCAATATTGCATGCACAAAAGTAATAGTGACCTTACCTAATGGGAAGTAATTAAAAGTAAAAATAGATCATGATAGTATTAAATAATTTTTGGAAAAATAATATCTTCCAAATAGAAGAAAAAATGTGTCACAAAGATGTTGGGTTATGAATTTGAAATCATCTACAAAAAAGGGAAGAAAAATGTTGTTGCAAATGCACTCTTAAGAAAAGACGAAGATGTGAAACCATTTCTTTGTGCCATTTCTATTATGCAACCTGATTGGATGACTAAAGCAAGAGATGAATGGAAGAATGATGAAAAGGTGTGGACACTCATTCAAAATTTGCTCCAAGATCCCAGTACATATGATACATTTAGCTGGAAAATTGATTCATTATGTTACAAAGATTGCTCATATCTTTGTAAGAATTCCCAAATCAAGAAAAAAATTCTTTTGTAATTGCACACATCCCCCTTAAGAGGGCACTAAGGATTTTTAAAAACTTACCATAGGGTCAAGAAGGAATTTTTTTATGGACCTAAATATGATATTCAAAAGTTTGTGGCAGAATGTTTGGTTTGCCAACAAAATAAAGTTGAGACAATGAAGATCCCATCTCTGTTACAACCTTTATCCATTCCAAGTCAACATTGGGAGGAGGTATCAATGGATTTTATCACAAATTTACCCAAATCTGAATGAAAGAGTGTCATCATGGTGGTAGTTGATAAAATTACCTAGTATGCACAAATTTGTGCATTACCTAATCCTTTTAAAGCTAGTACAGTTGCTACTACATTTATGGAAATAATTCAAAAGCTACATGGAAACCCAAAGATTATTGTAAGTGGAAAAGATCCCATTTTCACTGAATTTTTTTTGGATGAAATTATTTTCTTATCTTGGTACTCAATTAGCTCATAGCTCATCTTATCATCCTCAATCTAATGAGAAAATTGAGATAGTGAACAAATGTTTGGAAGGATATATTCATTGATTTGTAGCTGATAAACAAAAAAAATGGGTCAAGTGTTTACCTCTAGCTAAATGGTGGTATTACACTTCCATCCATACTGCAGCAAAAATGATCCAATTATAGAAGTTTATGGATATCATCACCATCCATCACATCATATTTAAGAGAAAATTCTAAGGTTCAAGTAGTGGACTATCACATCGAGAATAAACAGGTTCTCCAATTCTTAAAGGATAACCTCACTTTGGCATAGAATTGAATGAAACAACAAGAAGATCAACATCATAGTGAAAGAAGTTTCGATGTAGTCAACTTGGTATTTTTACAGCTACAACCATATAGACAAATGTCCATCAAGCAAGCTAATAAGGATAATAAATTATCACCCAACTACTATGGTCCTTACAAGGTGTTACAAAATATTGATACTACAACATAAAAATTGGAGCTGCCTACATCTCCTGAGTACACCTTGTTTCCCATGTTTCATGCTTAATAAGGTTATTGGTGACAAGCTCCCAGTTTAAACCATGTTTCTAGAACTTGACGAAGAAGGAAAAGTCATATTTGAGCCCAAAGAAGTCACAGAAATAAGAACCTGACAACTAAGGAATCAATTAAGTCAAAGAACTTACTCGTTGAATATTCCACATGAGAGGATGAGAATTCTATACGGAAGCATCTAGAACTACTCAAGAGTTGAGGACAACTTTTTTTTGAAGGAGAGGAGCATGTTAAGTCCTTATAATACTAGTGTATCCCCCTTATTTTTATTGTTAGTGTAGCCCCCTATTATTATTTTCCTGCCCATGTGTCCCCCATGTTGTTATTGTTGTGCCCCACAGAAGCCCACTATTGTTATTTTTGCACCCTTACATTTTTATTGTTATGTAGGTTCTAATTATATTGTGACCCCTTAGACTCCTCTATATACTAAGGATGTCTTATTATTTTTATCATCCAAGAAGTGTTCATTTATGTAATGTAAATAAGGTTTCCCCCTCAGAGACGATAATTTTTAAGTCGTTGATCTATCTTTTCTTATGCTTTTTGGGTTGGTTGCATAACATTATTTCTCAATGGATGATATAAAACGTAAATATTAGGGTTTATATTAAGGTTTCATACTATGACAATGGAATGGTTTTGTATTAGGGTTCAGTTGTGTGACATTGGAATGGAGCAAAAATCTATCCAACGTGTGCATTATGACAAACATTGTCTTAATGCAACAATCAATTTGATAATCATTTCCGTGATTTACATTGTGCTCCAATTTATTCAATGTTGCATTCCAACATAAAAAAAGTGGGGTTTAATATTAGTGTTTATAATATTCAGGTTTTTTATGTTGGGTTTATAATATTAGGGTTTAATATTAGGTCTATAATTTATATAAAAAAATTCAATTGTTACATTACTACAAACACATTAATAATTGTCATTGATATATGATGCTAGGCATATATAAATCACATGCACAACCAGATTAGTAAATGTGGTTGAAATACGATAGGCGCTAATGGTATAGATTTAATATTTAATATTAGTTATTGATATTGAATAAATATATAATATAATAAAATAATAAAATAATTTTATTATACAATATTATTATTATTATATTCTAATAATTTATAAATATTAGGTTTAATAATATTAAGATCTAATAGTAAGGTTTATAATATTAATCAATCTAATAATCTTAGTATTTATGAACATTAATCTTAGGGCTTGATATATTTAGATTTATAATGTTAGGTTTTTATATTGGGGTTCAAAATTGCACCATTACAAAATTAGAATTTAATATCAGGGTTAAATATATTTATAAATCTATCCAATGTCGCATTGTGGCAAAAATTGTTGCATTATGACAATTAATTTGAAAGTCATTGTCTCAATGTTATATTACAATGCAATTTATTCAATGTCACATTGTGATATGAAAAATTAGGTTTTGATATACTAATATTAGGGTTTATAATAAGAATCTTAGGGTTCACAATATTAATATTGGGGTTTATAATATTTATACTAGGGTTTAAAATATTAATGTTAGGTTTCAAAATATTAATTTAAAGGCTTATGTTTCTAAGGTTTAGTATGTTATTAATCTTAGGGTCTATTAATTTGGGTTTTATAATGTTAGAGTTTTATATTAGGGTTTTATAGCGTTTTTTTATATGGGGTTTATAATATTAGGATTTGATATTGGATTTTATAATATTAATCTTAGGGTTTAAAATATTAATCTTAAGGTTTAATATATTAAACTAAGGGTTTATATTCTTATTGTTTGTAATATTAATCTTAGGGGGGTTAATATGTTGGGTTTTATTATGTTAGGGTTTTATATTAGAGTTCAATATTGCAACATTACAAAATTAGGGTTTAAAATATATAGAAATATGTACAATGTCACATTGTGAGAAACTTTGTCACAATGTGACAATTAATTTGGCAATCATTGTCACAATGTTACATTACAATGCAATTTATTCAATGTCGCATTGTGATATTACAAAATTAGGGTTTAATATTAATACTAAGGTTTATAATATTAATGTTAGGGTTTATATTCCTAGGGTTTAGTATATTAAACTTAGGGTTTACAATATTAGTGTGTGTAATATTAATCTTCGTGTTTATTATATTGGCTTTTATAATGTTAGGGTTTTATATTAGTGTTTAATATTGTGAAATTTCATAATTAGTGTTTAATATACTTAGAAATCTATCCAATGTTATATTTTAACAAACATCATCACAATGTGACAATCATTGTGAGAATGTTACAATATAATGGAATCTATTCAACACCACATTGCAACATTACAAAATGAGGCGTTAATATATTAAACTTATACATTAAAATCTTAGGGTTTATAGTATTAATCTTATGGTTTATAATATTAATCCTAGGGTTTATAATATTAACTAGTCTCATAATCATTGTTGCAATGTTTATAATATTAATAATCTCTTGGGTTTATTAATTCATTGACTTTATAATATTAATATTAGGATTTATAATGCTAAGTTTTATAATCATAGGGTTTATAATATTTATCCTAGGGTTATAATCCATTGGGTTTATAATATTAATCCTAAGCTTTAATATTATTCCCTTGGATTTATAATCTTTTGGGTTTATAATATCAATAATCCTTTGGTTTATCAATCCCTTGTGTTTATAATGTTACAAAATTAGAGCTTAATATATTTAGAAATATATCAAATGTTGCATTGTGACAAATATAGGCGCAGTGTAATGATTAATATGAAAATTGTTGTCACAATATTACATTACAATGCAATTTATTCAATGTCATGTTGTGACATTACAAAATGAGGGTTTAATATATTAATAATAGGATTTATAATATTACTACTAGGGTTTAATATTAATTCTATGGTTTAGAATTTTTAATATTATGGTTTATTAAACATTAATCTTAGGGTTTATATTCATATGGTTTAGTATATTAAAATTAGTGTTCTACAATATTAATGTGTGTAATATTAATCTTAGGTTTGATATATTTAATATTATTTTCAATATATTAATCTTAGGGTTTAATATATTGGGTTTTATATTAGAGTTTAATATTGCAACATTACAAAATTAGGGTTTAATATTTTTAGAACTCTATCCAACATCACATTGTGACAAAATTTGTCATAATGTTACATTACAATGCAATTTATTCAATGTTACATTGCGACATTAGAAAATTAAGGTTTCATATATTAATACCAAGGTTTATAATATTAATCCTAGGGTTTAATATTAATACTAGGGTTTATAATATCACTGTTAGGGTTTATATTCCTATGGTTTATTATATTAAACTTAAGGTTTACAATATTGATGTGTTTAATATTAATGTTAGTGTTTATTATATTGGGTTTTATAATGTTAGGGTTTTATATTAAGGTTGAATATTATGAAATTACATAATTAATGTTTAATATTAGGGTTTAATATTCTTAGAAATCTATCCAATGTCATATTTTGACAAACATTGTCGCAATATTACATTACAATGGAATTTATTTAGTGTCACATTGTGACATTACAAAATAAGAGTTTAATATATTAAACTTAAATTTTAAAATCTCATGGTTTATAATATTAATCTTAGGGTTCATAATCCTAGGGTTTATAATAGTAATTATTATGAAAATCATTGTTGCAATGTTTATAATATTAATAATCCCTTTGGTTTATTAATCTGTTGGTTTTATAATATTAATATTATAGTTTGTAATCCTAAAGTTTATAATCCCTTGTATTTATAATATTTATCCTAGGGTTTATAATCCCTTGATTTTATAATATTAATCCTAGGCTTTAATATTATTCCCTTGAGTTTATAATCCCTTGGGTTTGTAATATCAATAATCCTTTGGTTTAGCAATCCCTTTCATTTATAACGTTATAAAAATAGGGTTTAATATATTTAGAAATATATCCAATGTTGCAATGTGACAAATATTGTCACTTTGTGACGACTAATTTGAAAATCATTGCCACAATGTCACATCGCAATGCAATTTATTCAATGTTTAATTGTGACATTACAAAACTAGAGTTTAATATAATAGTATTAAGGTTTATGATATTAATCCTAGGGTTAAATATTAATCCCAAGGTATAAAATATTAATCTTATGGTTTATAACATTAATATTAGAGTTTATATTCCTAGGGTTTAGTATATTGAACTTAGGGTTCACAATCTTAGCGCGTGTAATATTAATCTTAGCTTGATAGGTTAATATTAGTTTTGGTATATTAATCTTAGGGTTTAATATTGAAACATTATAAAATTAGGGTTTAATATATTAATCCCAAGGTTTATAATATTAATCCTAGGTTTTAATATTAATCCTAGGTTTTATAATACTAATATTAAGGCTTATATTCCTAGGGTTTACTATACTAAACTTAGGGCTTACAACCTTAGTATGTGTAATATTAAACTTAGGGCTTACTATATCAGGTTTTGTAATGTTGGAGTTTTATATTAGGGTTTAATATTATGAAATTACATAATTAGTGTTTACTATTAGGCTTTAATATACTTAGAAATATATCGAACGTCGTATTTTAACAAAAAATACTGCAATGTTACATCACAATAGAATTTATTCAACATCACATTGCGACATGATAAAATCATATTTTAATATAATAAACTTAGATTTTAAAATCCTAGGGTTTATAATATTAAGCTTATGGATTATAATATTAATCCCATGGTTTATAATATTAATATTACAGTTTTTAATCCTAAGGTTTATAATCATAGGGTTTACAATATTAATCCTAGAGTTTATAATCCCTTGGGTTTAAAATGTTTGTCCTAGAGTTTATAATCCCTTGGGTTTATAATATTAATCCTAAGATTTAATATTATTATGTTGGGTTTAGAATACCTTGGGTTTATAATATCACTAATCCTTTGGTTTATTAATCCCTTGTGCATATAATATTAGAAAATTAGCATTTAATATATTAAGAAATATATCCAATGTCAAATTGTGAAAAAATATTGTTGCAGTGTAAGGATTAATTTGAAAATTGTTGTCACGATGTTACATTACAATGCAATTTATTTAATGTCACATTGTGACATTACAAAATTAGTGTTTAATATATTAATATTAGGGTTTATAATATTAATGATAGGGTTTAACATTAATCATAGGGATTAAAATATTAGTCATATGGTTTAGAATATTAATCTGAGGGTTTATCTTCCTAGGGTTTAGTAAATTAAACTTAGGGTTTAAAATATTAGTGTGTGTAATATTAACTTTAGGTTTGATATATTAATTTAAGGATTTATAATATTAATCCTAGGGTTTAAAATAATAATTCATTGGGTTTATAATATTAATGATCCCTTGGGTTTATAACATTAATCCCAAGGGTTTATAATATAAAATCCCAAGGGTTTAATATAAAACCTAAATGTTAGTTTTTTATAATTACAAGTTTTTATATTAGGAGTAGTATTGTGATATTGGAATGCTACAAAAATCTGTCCAATGTTGCATCGTGATAAACATTGTCTCAATAAGACAATCAATTTGAAAATCTTTATCACAAAATTACATTATATTGCAATTTATTCAACAACACATTGTTACATTACAAAACCGATGTTGAATATTAGTTTTATAATATTAGGGATTTTAAAAATTAGCTTTATAATATTGAGTTTTAATTTAGGGTTTATAATTTATAATATTAGATTTTACAACAATAATCGTAAGGTTTATATTCATAGGGTTTATTATTAATCCTATGGTTTATAATATTAATCCCTTGTGTTTATAATACTAATAATTCATTGGGTTTAGTAATACCTTTGGTTTATAGCCATCCTAGATCTATCTTAACCCTGAATCTACCAAGCACCAAGAGGGATCCAATCTCTCAAGGTGAAAAAATCTTTTTTGAGTGAAAAACTTGAGGAAAGGTTTGCACCTCGAGAGATTTGATCCTCTCGGTGCTTGATAGATCCAGGGTTAAGATGGATCTAGGCTAGTTATGTAATATTGTAAAATATCTACATATGTATATATGTGTCTCCTTCTTATTCCCTCTCTCTATGTCACCACCCAAACATGCACACTGTCTCTCCCTCCCTCTTCTTCTCCCTCTCTCTCTCTTCCCCTTCTCTCCACTCTCTCTCATTCACTCTTTCTTGGTACCTTCTCTCCTCTCTCCCTCCCTCTTCTTCTCCGTCTCTCTCTCTTCCAATTCTCTCCTCTCTCTCTCTCCTTCACTCTCTCTTGGCACCTACTCTCCTCTCTCCTTCCCTCTCTCTCCATCACTCCCTTGTTATCCCCTCTCTCTCTCCACCTTTCTCCCTATATGTATTTTTTCTTCCTTCCCTCTCTCCCCCCCTCCAACTC